>MIQA02012053.1:0-11357 GCA_001887855.2 Sclerospora graminicola | reverse complement strand
CAGAGGATTGCCCCTGTTGATGTCGCCGTCCAGCGGACTGTCCAGTCCGCTGACTGCGTGGCACCGGCCACGGTGCCATACACTCGTGGACATAATACTCCATCTTCGCGCATCGACTGCAGCGAGGGAATTTCCTTTTCTTCGGTTGCCTCGGGGTCGAGGCAACCGCAACCGATAGGTCTATCGGTTCTGGACCTCCTCCGCCGGTGCTCTGGCGTGGGTTTTGGTGTCGTGGGACGAAGTGTGAACTTTGTCTGTTCGAAAATTGGTTAACACGCTGCACCGGCGGAATGTTATAGTCGAAAGGCGGTTGAGCCCTTCGACTGAACCCAGCTTGCGTTGATGCTGAAAGCATGCTAAATTCTTCTCGGATGCTTTGGGCTATAGCATCCCTCAGGCTTTGGTGGGTTCCGATAAAGACTCTGCTTGATGAGACCGTCATTCAGCCCCTTCATATAGCCAGTGACCTGCATGGCAGGGTGCACCGGCTCACCCAATATATGATAACAAATATTGTATCTTTTGAGCGTAAGCTTGAAGACTCAGCTTACCTGGCCGGAGTTCCATGAACTCTTCTTGGCAACTTGGCTCCACTTCTAGAGCTTCGAAGTGGAGCTTTAGCTCAGCTTTCAATTCCTGATAAGTCAGGAATGCACATTCATCAGTGGATCTGAGGCTCATTGCCCATGCCCTGGCGCGACCGCCTAGGCATGTGGTGGCAAAATAAGCTTGTGAACGCGGGTCACAATCTCCTGCGCAGCGACGGCATCTTCCACCTCTGCGAACCATCATCAAAGGGGTTCACCCTTCGCCAGAAAAGGGCGGTATCCGCGCCTTTACTATTTCAACGCTCACCGTGGGCGTTGTTGGTGGCGACCGCGACATTATTGCCGCGGAAAGCACCTGGGGGCCTATGTAAACCCTTTTGCAGCGGTTTTTCCATTTCCAATGCTTCCTCCAAGGTTTTACCACGGAGGATGGTGATGATGTCGGTCCACATGGTCCGCATCATCTCCACCACAGTATCCACATTACGTAGCGGAAAGTGACAGAAAGCCTCCCTCACTAAGTCTTGCGCTAGCTGACGCTCGCTTTCACGTTAGCTAAGCGTCGACATATCGGTCGAGCGGCTCCCAAACCCTCGTTCCGCTGGTTAACTAGCGGAACGGAACGAACATGTGGTCGTTAAGACGGATGACTATGTGCTACCAGGTCTAACAGGCTAGCTGTTACAAGCTTACACTGTGTAAATTGCAAGTGAGGAAGCATGCAATTGGTTAGAACAAATATAATTTGTTTCTCGATAGTTTAATTGGTATTAAACTTAAGATGGACTATTTAATTGATTAAATAGTCCCTCGGATATATATATCCAATACACGTGGCTGCAAGACGGTAAGTTTAAGAGTGAATATTTTATGAGGGGGACGAACGTGACAGAAGGCGTGGATAGCTGCGCTAGCGGGCTAAGCGGACGGAACGACCGCGGATGGCAGACGGCCCGAGGGGCGGATTGGTGGCGGATTGGTTGGAAAGTATGAGCGAAAGGGGCCTGAAGGAAGATGAGTGTTCAAGTGGATGAAGGAGGCACCAGGATCGGATGAGAAGCTGCCAAGGAAGTGCTTGCGCCAGCGGCCAGGGAGCTCAGACGGACGGCCATCCGGCCTGACCGGCCGGGTACAATGTACCAGCCGGACTGGTACCACCTGGGTTCGGTGTACCGGCCGGGTTGGTACCATCTGGGGTTGGTGTACCGGCCAGGCGGATACACGAAAATCGGAGTTAACCGGGCTACTTCGGGTAAGACACATGACTGGTCAGCCGGGCTATTTGGGGTAGGTTACACAAAAGGGAGTATTGGATATAGGGATAAATCAGTATACGTTTCGCTTTCTTAGACACAAGTCGCTTTTATTGGCTCACAGCGGAGGGCTAACAAGGTCCCCTCTTGCTGCTATTGGTTTGCCCGGGGAAGGTTAAGTTAACCCACCGGAAGTCCCCTGACCGGAAGTCGCGGCGTCTTCGTATACTCACCTCAAGTCGCCCGTGTTTTGAACACGGTATTAAGTATTGGGAAGTGGTGACATTTTGGCCTTCTGTGGAAGAGTGCGGAGTTATATTTGGATTCCCCTTTACAAACACATTTAGATTCACCCTTCATTATTATTGGTTTAGCTGGCCGATCGATTATTCTCGGTCCAGCCAGCAGTATACAAAGTTCAAGTATACTGCCAGTCGAGCTCCCCGGTGACGATTTCCGCCCAGGAGCTACCCCTAGTCCTAACCCTCATCTCCCTATTCGACGGATTTACACTTTTCGCCCTAGGGTCCACCAAGAGAGCAAACCAGCCAGTACTGACGGGTACACAAGGTGAGCTTTCAACATGCAACATCCGAGTAGTCACGATCAAGTGACCGATCCAGCCGGCCGGATGCCGGATCGGATCATGACTCGGATGGACGGAGTACCCCCTCCGACAGTCAGTCGTCTGGGCCCCCGTGGGTGTTCGCGTCTCAGGAAGAATTTCTGAGAGCGACTACACCACAATGGTGCGCGTGCCCGGATCTCTTGGTGACCCTGGATATCACCGCGAGTCCCTAGCGGGCGAAAGACCCAAACCTGTCAAATTTGTTGACGATGTTGTGTCGGGTGCATTGGGGTAAGGCATATCGCCCTCAATGCTGCTGAAGATGGAAGGATGCGATGGTCGCCTCGGATTGGGGGAGTTCGAGGTTGACATTAAAGAAGAAGTTACTCCCCTAGAGGCTCCGCCGGGGGCGGATTACGGTACTGTGCCGGATTACGGTACTACTCACTGTAGTGCCGGCCGCCATACCCCGGCTGGAGCCGGATCGGATTATGGTGCAAGTCACCCATAGTCCGAGGAAGGATCATGGTCTCGACCATGATCCTAACAAACAAATGCATATTATGGATATAAAAGAAGAAAAAATTAAGAAAGAAGAAGCGGAAGTCGGATACGACCGGAGTGGGAAGCCGGCCGGATCGGGACCAAGTCGCGATCCGGCCCACCTACCCCTAAAGAGACCGGATTGGCAGGAATCGGATTATCCGACCCGCAAAGATAGGCCGCGTTTCGAAGAAGAAGAAGAAAAGCAGGACGGCCTATCAACGGATACAGACTTGGAGCGTGCTTTCCATCTTCACGAGTTGGGGCAGTTCTTGCGGACGGATAAGGTGCTGAAAATAACACGGCCGAAAATCCTAGGCGGATTGAAAGGTCCCGTCTCTCCTCCAACTCTCTCAGACGGCCACGTGTCCCTTATTAGAGGACTATTCGATCAACTCAAACAAGCCGGCATTAACACCGGCGTGTTCGATCCGAACGAGCTTTTCGATCTGAAGGTAGACAAGTTGAAGGAGGCATCCAGCGCACTGCACGACCGCTTGGTACCGCTAGTGGGCTGTTCGCCGCCGTCGAAGAAGATGACAGCTACGACTGGAGTGGCGCCGTCCACGCCGCCGGCAACAAGCAGACCGGCCGGGATACACTCAGGTTCTTCGCAGTACGAGTCTGCCCCTTCGGAAGCGGACTCATCTGATTCATCGGTGGGTATCACCCGCATGACGCTTGGCCCAAGGGGAGCAGCGCTTGTGGCGACGGCCATGAGGCTTGGAGGACGTGAGGATCCGGGTACGCCCGAGGGGAAGAACGCCAGCCAGTACAGCGTACAGGCCTGGCGGACGGCGACGGCGGATCCAGAACCGAAGGAGGAAGACGAAGACGCGGATGGGCGGATCAAGAAGGAATGTCGATCCGGCAGCCCGGCCGCCCCCCAAGTCGCCCCTCAAGCCGACCCCCAGGAGAGCCTTCAGGTGCCGGATCACCTGCAAAACATGTTTTCGGCGATGATGGAACGATACTTGGAAGAGCAACGTCGGCTGAGTGCCAGCCGCGGCAGTCCGAAGTCACCGGACCAGCCGGCTCGTCGTGGAACTCAGGCGTCCGAGCCAGTCCAGTACTATGCGAGGGAGCCGAGTGACGAAGACATGGAGTCGGTGCAGTCCAAGCAGAGTGAACCCCATGCCGCCCCGCCTAGCCGCCAGACCGGTCGCCGGACCGGACGTCAGCCAACGAACAGGAAGCTGTCTCTCAGCGACGTGGATTTGGAATTCGTCAAGTCGGCCACGTACCATTACGATCCGGATGACGTGGACCTGGGGATGGCCCGCCGAGCCCACATGGCCTCGGCTAAAGCGTTTGATGCGGATTCGGGAGCGACCACGAGGGTGCAAATGTCGGCCACGTCCGAGCTAAAAGACTTCACCGGACGCGACACGGACGAGGACCAAGCCCGAGGATGGCTGATCAAGACGAAGTCGGCATTTCTCAGAGACCGGACGTCGGACTATGAGAAATGCCTGATCTTTGGGGATTTGATGAAAGGTCCCGCGAAAACCTGGATCCAACAGCTCAGCCGGGAAATCCGAGGAAACTGGAGGGGATTGACCGGTGCGTTCGAAGAATAATACTGTGGATCTGGAACTTCGGCGGCACGTCAATACTTCCACACCAAGAAGCGGGCGGATGAGACCCCCCTGGAGTATCTCCATCGCTTAAATGTCGCTGGCATAAGGGCGGATATCCCGGTAAAAGAAGATGTCAGCCGGTCGGAAGCCGTCCGGGAACATGTGGAACATTTCATCAGCACGTTGGACGATCGGGAGCTGGCAGACCAGCTGGCGTTACTGCGATTGAAGAACACCACGGAGCTGGAATTGACGCTGCGCACCTACCTAAGAGCGAAGAAGCGGGGCCCCAAGGCGGCAGTTGGAACCGGCCGTTTCAAGTCCCGATTTAACGCGGATCAAAGAGGCCGGCCGCCATCTACCAGGACGGCCCGAGCCGTCCGCATGGTCGCCCGAGAGTCAGACGCGACCAGCTCGGAAGAGGAGTATCAGCGATCCGGGGGCGAGTCTGAGGAGGAGCAGTACCGGTACCTTTTCTCGGCAGAGGCCAGTCAGCCATCTAGGCTGCCAGCCGGGTCCGGTCAGCCGAAGGGTTTTCCGGCTCAAACTGACCAGGATTACCCCAGGCGCAAGTGTAACCACTGTGGCTCTATCAAGCATGACGACCAGAGCTGCTGGAAGCGGCTGACCTGCAAGATGTGCGAGAGGAAAGGACATCCGGCGGAGCACTGCCTGCTTACGTGTAAGACTTGCGGGGAGGTGCACGAGGCGGGACTGTGCCCAATTGAAGAATTCTACAACCAGATGAAGAAGTGGTACGTCCTGTGGGGTGTGAGATAGACGAGACGAAGCGGCAGGAGTGTATCGGCATTGGAGAAAGTGCATACATGACCCAAGGAAGGACAAGAGTTATGATTACGTTGGCTGGGTCTTTGGTGTATTACTTTACCGCCTGGGTAGGCAAGCTGGCCGGGCAGGATGCAATTCTGGGTATGGATTTTATGGTCCCGGCCGGCATACGGCTGGACTTATCGCATGGAACATTGACGTTGCCGGACGAGGTACAGATCCAGCTGGCCGGCCGGCGGCCCTTATATGGCGCCCACGTCCAGTTCCTCAAGTTAGGTCAGTTTGTAACGGTGCCAGTGGGAAAAGCGGTGGAAGTAATGTTACGACCACACGACAGGCGGAGTAAGTTATGGCTGACAAGGGGCGAGTGCTGGGTACCCTCGTTTGTTAAAGGAGGTGGTCATCTCAACTCTATAAGCGTGACCAACATCTCTGAAAGGCCCCTCACCTTGCATGAAGACGTGATTATTGGAATGTGGCTGGCCGAGGACAAGGTGCCCCGCCGGCCGGGCTATGTCACTATTGGCTCAAGACGCTATATCGAGTGGCAAAACCTGGCTTTTCAGGCAACCACCGATCTGGTCAGCGAAGAAGAAGAATTAGAAGAGGACCAGACGCCGATGGTGACTAAACCCGAGTACCGGACCCCTTCTAAAATATTGACGCGGAGCCGGCCGTCGCCGGGTCCGGCTGAGCGTATTGGCGGAGACTATGCCCCGATCGCGGAACTTGTTTTGCCCACCCAGAGGAAGACGGACGAACGACGGAATCGAGAGAAAGGACAAAGCAGAGTTACATGTGAGGACAAACCCGATGGCGGATGGTGTGATGACCGAGGTGAGGTGGGGTCGTACCCGGCCGGCCGAGCAGAATTCGGAAATAACCGAAGGTGGATCGACCCAGCCGGCCGATTGAAATTCAGAAATAGCCGAAGGCGGATCGACCCGGCCGGCCGAGCAGAATTCGGAAATAACCGAAGGCGGATCGACCCAGTCGGCCGATCGAAAATTCGGAAATAGCCGAAGGCGGATCGTCCCGACCGGCCGAGCAGAATTCGGAAAAAACCGAAGGCGGATCGACCCAGCCGGCCGATCAAAATTCGGAAGTAGCCGAAGGCGGATCGACCCCGGCTGATCAGGATCCCGAAGTAGTCGAAGCTGACCTAGTCTGCATTCATGAAGGGGGCGAGCTATTTGTTGAAGGCATGGAGGATCAGATGGCGGTGCTACCTGATGTAACTCCCTGCCCCCCAGCGGTTACTATTGACGATCTACAAGTGGGAGACCCGGATGTGAACACCCCGGAAGAGATCGGCAGATTGAAGGATATTATATGGAAAAGAAGACATCTGCTGATCGGACCAGGAAACGCACTTCCTCCGGCCGCCCATGGGGCGGTATGTGACATTGATGTGGGAGACGCCAAGCCGGTTGCTCAAAGATGCCGAAGAGTCGCCCCCCAGTATCGGGAAAAGCTGTCAGAGCTTATCAAGGGTTTGCTGGCCACCAAGATAATTCAGCCGTCCACCTCGCCCTGGGCTTCGCCCATTGTAATTATTATCAAGAAGAATGGGGTGGATATAAGGTTGTGTATTGACTACCGGCTGGTGAACCGGCTGACTAAGCTGATGGTTTACCCGATGCCGTTGATAAATGATTTGCTGGAGGACTTGGATAAAGTTTTGTGGTATTGCTCATTGGACATGGCCAGCGGATTCTGGGTGGTCTCTATGACCGATCGTGCACGGGAGATCTCTGCGTTCGTGACGCCCTTCGGGTTGTTCGAGTGGAACCGGATGCCGTTCGGTCTGAAGAATGCTCCGCAGATTTATCAACGGCTGATAGATAACGCGCTGTATGGACACTTCAAGATCAAGGCGGACCAAGATCCGGCTCTGGTCGGGGATGTGTTTGCCGAAGGTGACCCGGACCCCGACCCAAAACCTTCAGTTTTGGGGCGGCGGTCTTACATTGATGACATTCTCGTTACGGCAACTACCTGGGATTAATTGTGTGACAAAGTGGAGAAACTGATGGTTACGTGTGAAAAGTGGAATCTTTCGATTAGTGTGGTTAAGAGTTTCTGGGGAAAGACTAAGGTGACCTATCTGGGTCATCAAGTGTCGATTGCCGGATTGGAGGCTAATCCGAAGGATTTGGAGTCCTTGAGTAATCTGCCTTTCCCGCGATCCCTAAAGGCTATGCAATCCTTTTTGGGCAGCCTGATTTATTACAGTCGGTTCATCGAGGATTTCGCAGTCTATGCGGCGGTCTTGTATGAGTTGCGGGAGGTGGATTACCATAAGCTGAGAGAGCAGGATAGGCAAGCGGAGACGCGAGCCGGGCCGGCAATATCAGCCAATGGGATGCCGCCCTTGTCAGCTATTTCGGCCAATGAGAAGGCGCCCTTTTTTGCCCCGACAGGCGGCCGGCCGCCGGATCCCTGCGCGGCCGACCCGGACGACCACATGACTCGAGCGATGGTGGCCTTTGGTATGTTAAAGGCGAAGATGGCGACTACACCGGTCCTGAAACATTTCGATGTTAATAAGGTTCCTGTGGTCATCATCTACGCTAACAAATGGGCCATCTCGGCCGCCCTCGTTCAAGATCATGACGGAGTGTACTGTCCCGTGACATTCACCAGCCGGACCCTGAAGGATAATGAAGTTAATTACGGATTAGTGGATAAAGAAGTTTTGGTTTTATTGCGGAACTTGGATGTGTGTTATACTATGTTGGTGTCTCGGCCTATCAAGGTACTATCTAGACGGTCGACCCTATCATGGCTCCTGACGGCGAATGGAATTGACGGTCGGCTGGGTAGATGGGCGGCTCTGCTGTCTCAGTGGTCCCTCGAAGTGATTAAGTGTACTAAGGGAGAAGAGGAAATACTGGGCACGCTGGCTGCCAGCATTACCCCAAGGGCAGAGGTGGAGGAAGCACTGATAGCGATCGCGCCTCGGAAGCAGCCTCGACAAACCATCGCATTACCGCCGCCAACAGTGGGACCCACGGAGGAATTAATGGTTTTGAGTTTTGACGGGTCGGCGAGTGTAAAGAAGGGGGTCGGGGCCTATAGCGCTATTGTGTGGAAGTTGCCCGAATGGAAAGTGGTCGCGGCCGCCTCGGATTTCACGCCTGGCATAACGGTGAACGAAGCGGAGTACAGGGGGCTTTTACTTTGCCTAGATCTGTTGGCTGGCCGGACACAGGGGCGGATCATCATATGTGGTGATTCCAATCTGGTGATCCGGCAAATCACAGGAGAGATAGATTGCAAGGCACCCCGGCTGAGATTGTTGAACGATCGGGTTATGTCCGCCCTGCGGAGATGGCCAGAACACGAGCTGATACATGTCAAACGGGACTGGAATAAGAGCGCAGATCACTTGGCTACGCTGGCCATGCGTGACAACGTGGGGGTAACGGTTTCCGATCCAGCTCTGTTATCAGATTTGACGGAGATCAATCGGCTGCCCGAGATTATCCATCCGGCCAACACGGAGGAGGTAATCCAGGTGAGCGCCGTCACCCGATCGCAGAAGCGCCGTTCTTCAGCCACTGGCTCACTATCCCCAGAAGCAATGAACGAAGGGATAGTTCAACAGTTACGAGCAGAGCGGATTCTCCAAGCGCAGGACGAGGAAGAGTGGATAGTGGATCTCAAGACATACCTTAACGGGGACGTGGATAAACTGACAGCCGAACAAGCTAAAGAATGCTTCAAGCTGGCCCCGGATTACGAAGTGGATGAAAACGGGCTACTGTTTTTCTACCGGGACGCTGACCAGCCGGAGATCGAGAGAGATAGATCCGCTCGGCTAGTCGTACCCACTACCCTACAGCCGGATATCCTCCATCATTATCACGTGAGCTTAGAAGGAGGACATCAGGGCATCGGCCGGACATATCACAAGATTAAGGCACATTTCCACTGGCGGGGGCTTTACCGTAGCGTTCAGGCTTACGTGGGGAGTTGTCCGGATTGCGAAACAGGGAAAGGCCGGCCGACCATTAGAGGGCGGTCGCCTGGGAATATACAGGCCACCTATCCTTTTCAAGTCATTGCGATGGACCATATCCCGTCCTTACCCAAATCTCGAAATGGGTATACAGAGCTGCTGATCTGGACGGATTTGTTTACCGGGCTGGTCATAGCAAAGGCCAGTTCCACCCGTACCGCCCAACAGGTTGCGCAAAGCTACGAGGAATGTGTGTTCAGGCGGTTCGGGGCGAGCGAGGTCATCCGGCACGATAGGGAGCCCGGATTTATGGCGGACGTATTCCGAGCCTTCAACAAGATCTTAGGACAGAAACAGAGCGCAACTATGGCTTACCGCCCGCAGGCGAACGGAAAGGCCGAAAGGATGGTTCAGACTCTGACCAGAGCCCTCAAGATGTATGTGGTGGAGGCGGATCAGTGCGACTGGGACGAATATGCGGAGAGACTGGTTTTCGCTCTCAATTCGTCATACGATCGGGTAAGGGGCGACACCCCTTTCTATTTGGCTTACGGATGGGATCCCCGATCCACTTTGGAAGCCGCCATACCAATAGGGTGCACCAGAAGCCGGGACAGAGACGCCCGCCGCTGGAGGATGGGAGTGCAACGCCACTATTCACTGGCGAGGGAACAAGTAAACGAACGCCTCCGACAAGCAATCAAGGACCGCGCCGATCAAAACAACGACCGATCCAGGGAACACGGCATAGAGCCCGGTTCCCGGGTATGGTTGTATCTAGATCGGGTCAAGGAGGGCTATGCACGGAAGTTGGCGCATATGTGGCATGGCCCCTTCCGAGTGGCAGAACTGGTCGGGGATCATGCAGTTAAGCTGGTCACGGCCGGCACGGAATATAGCGTTTTCCCGATAGTGCATGTTTCCAAGTTGAAGTTGGTTAAGCATTTCCCGGACCGCCCGAATACGCGCCTTACGGTGGAGAGCGACCGGCTCGACTTCGATGAAGCCCTACTGCCGGAGGACAGCTGGGACAAGCCGCTAGATCCGGATGAGTACGAAGTAGAAGAAATTTTGGACGTTCGGAATGGACGGAAAACCCGGTTTGGGCGGATCCACAGAGAGTTTCTCGTGCAGTGGAAAAAATGCGAGGAGCGGTCGTGGGTGGACGAGCTGGATCTAAATTGTGGAGCTCTAATGAGAGAATTCGATCGCCGGCGGGCGAGCCGAAACCGTTTCGGGGTCATGCCGACCCATAAAGAAGGTGAGGCGGAGTCAGAAAATTAGTCCATCCGGCTCCCGGGCAGCAAGCACGGCCGGATCAATTAACACCAATCAGCCAAGCAATCGGCGGATGGAAATTAGTCTTGGTGCAGAAGTGGGCCATCGGGGTTTGGAGTAACTTCGGAGTCAGTATGGTGCCGACGGATCGGGTGTTGGAGTAAATCTTCGAATCAGTATGGGTTGGATGCCGGGATGGGTCGGTGTTGGAGTAATCTTAGAGTCAGTATGGTGCCGGATGGAAGACTTTGAGGAAACAGCAGGAGTTGTGAAGCCGGATGGATATTTCGGATTTGAAGGACGGACATAGAGATAGCGGAAAAGCGAAGGGTGAGAGATGCAGTGAGCTCGTGCCTCAACCGTTGTGCGGCTGTGACGCGACTCAGGGCGGCTGTGGTAAAGTGGCTGGTGAATTTATTGAGGGGAAGGTGTGAAGTACTTTCCAAAGGGCGCCTTCTGATTGGCAGAAATATGGACCAAGGGCATAGGTGCCGGATAGCCGACGGCCGAGGGGCGGATTGACCGCGGATGGCGGACGGCCGAGGGGCGGATTGGTGGCGGATTGGCAGCGGATTGGTGGCGGATTGTTTGGAAGGTATGAGCGAAAAGGGGCCTGAAGGAGGATGAGTGTTCTAGTGGATGAAGGAGGCACCCGGATCGGATGAGAAGCTGCCAAGGATGTGCTAGCGCCAGCGGCCAGGGAGCTCGGATGAATGGCGAGCCGGCCGGGTACAGTGTACCATATGGTACCAGCTGGGTTCGGTGTACCGGCCAGGCGGGTACACAAAAATCGTAGTTAACCGGGCTATTTGGGGTAGGTTACACAAAAGGGAG
>MIQA02012040.1:0-21001 GCA_001887855.2 Sclerospora graminicola | reverse complement strand
GACTCCGATCGGCTCGTTGCGAGATTCTTTGGACTTCGCCGATCGTCAAGACCCTTGGCGAAACCAATACCGCCTAAGCCCCATGGACCATCCGGGGCTCCAGATCTCCCGTCTGCGCGTCAAGTATGGCCTGTAGTTATCGTGATAACCAATTTCCATTTCATTCTCCTTTAACCATTAATATATCATGATAACTCTCTGATGACTCTTATGTTCCATATCCAAAACTTCATATCCAGATTCCCAGCGTTATCCTCATCTTGTGTGTCCGATCGTTCATATGCACGTGAATATAATTTTCATGAATATATATATATATGCATGTCCGTTGACTCCGAACCAGCTCAATCAACTTGGTCTCAACTTGTTTTGACCATTACCATCGGCTGATCCAACGTGATATGTCAACTTAGACTATTGAGACTCCTGGTCGTGAGTTGCATAACTCTAAATCGGTTTCATCTCACCCGATCGCGTTCAAACTCCCTTAGTAAAGCTCCACAGTTGAGGTCCCGTTCATCTACCCATGCTGGATCGTCATAACCTTTCCACTGAACCAAGTAATCACGATGGGTTCGACCAAACGGGTCCTTTTGCCTGATCGGGTATCCAAAATCTTCTCAACTTCAAATTCATTTCGATCCAACGTTCTTTCCCAACTGTCTTCGGACAAGACAGCCTCGTCGAAGTCAAACCTTGGCTGATCATCGGATGACAACCTGGTTTTTGGGCGATCGGGGTATTCCCGAACCAGCTTCAGCTTCGACAAGTTGACGATCGGGAAAATTTCGTAATCGGTACCAGCAGTGATCAACCGGGCGGCATGATCGCCGATAAATTCGGATATACGGAATGGTCCATGCCACAAATGCGCTAATTTCCTGGCGTATCCTTCTTTCACGCGATCCAAGTAAAGCCAGCACGCGATCCAAGTAAAGCAAGACCCTTGATCCCGGTTCGATATTATTTGATCATTATTCCGATCAGCTCTCTCTTGGATCGCCCTCCGCAGTCGTTCATTCACTTGTTCCCGCGCATGCTGGTAATGGCGCTGGAGTCCCATACGCCATCGACGAGCTTCGCGATCTCGACCTCGGGTACATCCGACGGGAATCACCGACTCGATAGTAGATCGGGGGTCCCAACCATACGCCAAGTAAAACGGAGTATCTCCCGTGATCCGATCGAAAGAAGAATTCAACACAAACACAAGTGTCTCTGCATATTTTTTTATCTTGTTGAGCGGAATCCGCGACATACATCTTAATAGCTCTGGTTAGCGTTTGCACCATACGCTCGGCCTTACCGTTCGCCTGCGGACGGAAGGCCATGGTCGCGCTTTGTTTCTGACCAAGCATCTGATTGAATGATCGGAAAACTTTAGCCATAAAACCTAGTTCCCGATCGTGCCTGATCACCTCACTTGCTCCAAACCGCCTAAAAACACATTCCTCATAACTGCAAGCGACTTTTGGCTTTCGGGTAGATCCCGCTTTCGCGATCACCAATCCTGTGAACAGATCAGTCCAGATCAGCAGTTCTGTATTGCTTTTGAACGAATTCGGCAAGGAAGGTATGTGATCCATCGCTATTACTTGGAAGGGTTAAGTCGCCTGGATGTTCCTGGGTGATTTACCCCGAATATTCGGCATACCCTTCCTGGTTTCGCAATCCGTACACATTTCGACAAACTTTTAAACACTTCGATATAGACCTCTCCAGTGAAAGTGTTTGCGAATCCTGTGGTATGCCCGACCCACACCCTGGTGACCTCCCTCTAAACTGACGTGATAATGATGCAAGATATCTGCTTGTAAAGTCTCCGGAATCACAAGTCTTGCTGATCGGTCCAGATCTGCGTCGGCCTGATCAGCTTGAACATAGTAAAAAAACAGATTGTTTTCGTCAATCTCATAGCTGGACGCGATCTTAACACAGTCTTTTGCTTCACTCTGGCTCAATTTCTCCAAATCTCCATTCAGAAAAGCCTTCAAATCAACGATCCAATTTTCTTCGTCTTGTGCCTTGAGAATTCTTTCAATCCGCATTTCCTGTACTATTTCATTTGTTAGGCTTTCTCGAGAGAGCGGCCTGCTAGGTGTTGATCTGGCTCGTGATCTCGTCATGATCGAGACCTGGGCTGCTTCCTGTTTACCTTCCGCATGAATCAGCTCGGGCAACCTATTATTCCGACCAATTCCTCCAGCAATGCTTTATCGGTAATCATCGATCCAGGCTGATCACGCATGGCCATCGTGGCTAGGTGATCAGCACTCCTATTCCAGTCACGTTTCACGTGTAAGAGGTCATGATTTGGTCATCCACGTAATGTTTTCATAACGCGTTCATTCAACAACTTCAAGCGCGGAGCCTTGCAATCGATTTCTCCGGTGATCTGCCGGATCACCAGATTTGAGTCTCTACATATGATTACCCTTCCACTCTTTTGTTCTCGAAGGAGATCCAAACCTAGCAGCAGACCACGATATTCGGCCTAATTGACTAAGATGCCCGGGTATAATCTGAGCCAGCCGATATGATAGTCCATTCCGGCAATTTCCACAACAACGTGCTATACGCCCCTAGGCCTTTCTTCACGCTCGCTGATCCGTCGAAACTTACGACGATCAAGTCTTCATCCGAGCCGACGACCGGTGGGGGTATAATGATCGATTCTCGCGACTGCTTCCGGGGAGCGACCTCGATCAGAGCTTCATCGACTTCTGATCGGGGTGTGATACTGGTTGCTAGCGTACCGAGAATTTCTTCTTCACCCTTGCTGCATTTGATGATCTCCAAGGTCCAATGAGATAACAGCGCTGCCCATCGCCCCAATCTTCCGTCAATTCCGTTCGCGGACAATAACCAAGCCAGATCAGATCGCCTAGACAATACCTTGATCGATCTAGTCACCAGCATAGAGTAACAGACATCCAATATGCGTAATAATGCCAGCACTTCTTTATCCACAATACCGTAGTTGACTTCGTTCGGTTTTAATGTTCGGCTTGTGAACATAACTGGGCAATATATTTCGTCGTGATCTTGGACCAGTGCGGCCGATATTACCCATTTACTGGCGTATAGAATCACCACGGGAATCTTCTCTGGATCGAAATGCTTCAGTATCGGGGTCGAAATCATCTTCGCCTTCAGCATACTGAAGGCTACCATAGCTCGTTCCATATGACCTTCTGACCCTGGCACAGTTCGAACGATCAGCGATCCAGTCTTGAGATCCGATTCGTTGATTTCGGTTTCGCGACTAGTCTTATTCAGTGACTTTCCCACTTGATCATGTTCTCGTAGTCCATGATAATCCATATCCTTCAATTCGTATAATATAGCAGCATATATCGAGGTATCTTCGATAAACCGGCTATAATAATTCAGGGATCCGAGAAAAGACTGCATAGCCTTCAGTGATCGGGGAAAAGGCAGAATACTGAGAGCACCCAAGTCTTTCGGGTTTGCTCCCAGGCCCTGAATCGACACATTATGGCCAAGGTAAGCGACCTTGGGTTGACCCCAGAAGCTCTTGACTACGCTGATCGATAAATTCCAGCGTTCGCAAGTGTCAAGGAGTCGTTCGACCTTATCACATAGCATATCCCATGATGTTTCCGTAACCCAGATGTCGTCTATATATGATCGCCTTCCCAAAACTGATCGTCTCTGATCTTGGTCCGGTTCACCCTCCGTAAATACATCATGTAAATCGGTAATTTCTCGATCAGCACTGATCTGGAAATATCCATAGAGAGCATTGTCAATCTATCTCTGATAGATCTGTGGGGCGTTCTTTAAACCGAACGGCATCCGCTTCCATTCGAAAAGTCCGAAAGGTGTAACGAAAGCCGAAATCTCTCGAGCACGATCAGTCATCGAAACCACCCAGAAACCACTAGCATATCATGCGAACAAAACCATAAAACTTTATCCAGATCTTCCAGTAAATCATTGATCAGGGGCATCGGGTAGACCATCAACTTCGTGAGGCGATTCACCATTCTATAGTCGATACAAAGTCGAATATCGACCCCGTTCTTTTTTATCACAATCACAATCGGTGATGCCCACTGCGATGTTGAAGGTCGGATGATTTTTGTACTCAACAAGCCCTTGATCAAATCGGATAACTTTTCCCGGTATTGAGGTGCAACTTTGCGACAACGTTGAGCGATCGGCCTCGCATTTCCCACGTCTATATCACAAACAGCTCCGTAAGCAGCTGGGGGTAGGGCGTTACCCTTCCCAATCAATAAATGACGCCTTTTCCAGATGATCTTCTTTAGCTGATCGATCTGCTCGGGAGTGTTCACTTCGGGATCACCGACCTGTAGATCCTCCAGGGTGACTTCTGGCATATTTGGCGATACTTTCGGCAAAACGGCCATCTGCCTCTCGATACCTTCAACGTACTGATCACCACCTTCTTGTATACACACTTGTTCATCTACCGGATCTATCTTCTCCGGATCAGCATCATCTTGAGTCGCCCCTTGTGAGTCATCCAACTGGTGATCTACTTCGGGTTTACCTTCCTCCGTAACGACTTCGGCAGATTCATCTTCCTTTTTCTCCTCAAGATTGTTTCTGAACTCCTCACCATCATTTTCGCTCTCTGGACCGGCTGTTTTCGGTGAGCCGGGTCTAATAGTATTCAAAACTTGTGGACCTTGTTTGACCCGGCTTTCCCCTGTCGCTTCAACCGACGGTCTCCTGATCAGCAGCTTAGTCGGCGTAGAATATTCCGGCTTCTCGACCATAGGTGAGGTATCTTCATCTGCTAAGTCTTCGTCACTAATCAGGTCTGTGGTGGCTTGATAAGCCAGATTCTGCCATTCAATATATCTTCGTGATCCCACTGAGACATACCCAATCTGTCGAGGTACTTTCCCTTCGGGTAACCACATCCCTAGGATCATGTCTTCGTGAACGATTAGCGGCTGATCAGATATGTTTGTAATCCTGATGTAACTTGATCTGCCGATACCCTTAACGAACGTTGGTACACATCGCTCACAACAGGTTAGCCACACTTTTTGTTGCCAATCGCTCGGCCGAATCATCACGTCGACCGATCGGGCCACCTCGATGTTTTCGTACTGACCCATTTTAAGCATCCGCACATGAGTACCATATAAAGGGCGTCGTCCGGATAACTGAATCTGCACCTCATCCGGCAGAGTCAGGGTTCCATGAGACAGGTCGAGCCGTATACCGACTGGTACCATGAAATCCATTCCCAATATCGCGTCTTGACCGGCTAACCGGCCAACCCAAGCGTTGAAATAGTAGACCAGGGAGCCTGCCAAAGTGATTTTAACACGTCATCGCCCTTCCGTCATGTACGCACTTTCGCCGATCCCAACGCATTCTTGCCTCTAGGTACTGTCTATACTACTTCCCATCTTACGAGCCAAGGCGGAGTCGATGATCGAGACTTCTTCTCCAGAGTCAAATAGAATAGTGGCATTTTCGTTGTTAATCTTCCCATTAGCTTTTTGCTTGTTTAAACCACTTGTCGGGAGAGTGATACTTCCAGTATCCTCGGGACTCGCCGGGCAGTAGATCCAACTCCATGATCACGTCCGAACGGGAATATTCATCCACTCTGAGACTGTGAATCGGACATCGATCGATGCAATTTGAATTAGAACATGTATTGTCGGTTATCTCCTTTTCCTCAAACTTATCTCCGCTACCGACATATGCATAGGTGCAGAACGTAGATCGCTCGGCTCGAACCAGATTCCAACCTGGCGAGCGATCTAGTTTAACATCTTCTCGACATCTGGTGGAAGCATGCCGGCATGTTTACTCGGCACATACCACTTGCGCATCAGATTGAAAAAATCTTCAATAGGACAGGCACCGGCGTCGTGAATCTTCCCACAGGTTTTACATACGAAAAAACAATGTTCCGAAGGGTGACCTTTACGATCACATTTCCCACACGTAATTCTTTTCCAGCAATCACGATCTTCATGTCTGGCCGACCCACAATGCACGCATTTCTTGCGAGATCGGTCCTGATCAGGTTGAGCCCCACCAGATTTTCGTCCATCCATGCCGTTAATCGATAATCTCGGACGGTATACTGTGTTCCGTCGTAAGGACATGACGATACTGTTCCTCATCGGAGCTTAAACTTGATCGACCACTTTCTTCTTCCAAATTGGAACTGTCTGATTTCTTCGTGATCATCCGAATCGCTCTGGCTGGTCGTGCCGCTGGTATCTTGCCCTGGTCTGGATGTGGTTTCGTCTGGTACCGGTTCGATCCTACCTCGACCTTGGGTTGTCGACTTTTGGCCCGCTGCAGCGTTCTCAGAGTTAGTTCCAATTGCTCCGAATTGCTTATACGGAGCAGGGCTAACTGATCAGCCAACTCACGATTATCCAGAGTGCCAATAAAGTGTTCGACATGCTCGCGAGCTATATTCGCGTGTCGTGGATCCTTGATCGGAATTTTCGCGCGCAGACCAGCAACATTCATCCGGTGTAAGTATTTAATCGGTGTTTCATCAGATCTTTTCTTCATATGGTAATACTATCTCGCGGCAGACACCCCTGAGTTGCAGTATTGCTCCTCAAATTCTTCACACAATTGAGACCACTTCAAACGTACTTATCGGCTCAGCTGTTTTAGCCAGTTCTTGGCCGGGCCCTTCATCAGATCAGCGAGAATCAGACATCTTTCACCTTCCGGTGTCTTATCTCTCAAGAAGGCTGATTTAGTCCGATTCAACCAGGCTCTCGCCTGATCATCGTCCATATCCTTGCCGGTGAAATCTTATTAATTCAGAGATCGCCGACATACGGACTCGAGTGATTGTTCCAGAGTCACTATCAAATGCCTGCGCCGAGGCCATATTTGCCCTACGAGGCATCTCCATATCCAAATCATCCGGATCAAAGTTTTGACTGACCCCTCCATCTGATTCCATATCCACATCACTACTTGGAGGGGATTTATGGAGTCGATCTTGGTGACCGACCTGGCATATTGATCGAACAATTCCGGCCGATCGAACTGATTCCATATCCACATCCACGGGTTTCTTGACTGGTTTAGCAGTGGATTGATTCATGTTTGGTGTCGGTCGCCATGGTTGTCCTTGCCCAGGTGTGTACTGAGGTAATCCGTATTGTTCACCCACAAATCGATTCATCATAGTCGCGAACATGGTTCTCATTTGCTCTGGGACTTCTGGTATGTTGGTAGGGTTACTGTTGGGAGTCGGATTGTTCTGTGGAACTTCTTGAGCATCTTCAAAACTGTTATCTGATCCGACTCGACCAGGTTCAGGCTTCCTTTTCCTGTTCTGCGACTCGATCTTGGGGTCAATCTGCTTGATCCCTTTCGGGCCCAACGTCATACGTGTTATTCCAACCGAGGAGTCGGTGGAGTCCGCTCCAGATTGTGATGACGATTGATATATTGACTCAATATCCATAGGATATTCAACCAACTGCGATCGGTGTGAAGGATCCGCGATCGGCGACTGGACCACGGGGTTCGCCCCGAGTAGCGAGGCAAGGTGATCATACAGAGTTGTCATAGCTTCTCTGATCGTCCCTTGATCCAGATCGAACAGCATATTCGCGTCGAAGGCACCAGTAGTGAAGCCGACTTCGTCGATCTGCGCCAAGAGGTTCCTGATCAGATCAAGTTGACTGCCTGTGATCACCGGTCTGGTCGCTCGACCTTCAAGCTTCCCGATGATCTTAGGTTTAATGATCTTCATCACTCGGTTGGTAGCTAGGAACTTGTGAAACTCTCGAAGATAGAACAAACGTTCTACATCTTGAACGGTAGTCTTCTCAGCTGGTTCGGTCTTCTCTTCATCTTCTTCGAAGATCTTCGGTTTCGGTTTCACATATTTTTTAGGTGGATCATATTGATCCGCCCCTATGTTTTTTCTTCCTTTTTCCATTTTCTTTTTATGCATAGGATCGAGGCCAGCACCTCGATCCTTTCCCGGGTTATAGTTAGTTTCACTATAACCCCGGATCGGCCCCGATCGGGGCCATGTGGGGAGTTGTTTAATCTTTATTTTCGACCTGGAACTCCACTGGACCAGGACGACCATCGCTTCCTTTAGGTTTGGACAGCATCGGAGGCGATACGCCTTCCTCCAATACACTCGAAAAATCCACTTTGATTTTCACATCTTTTTCATCATCAAAGGAATCACGGTGATATCCCTGGTTTGAATCTGGGCACGCGCACCATTTTTGTGGAGCCGATTTCCAAATCCATGACGGAAGTCTTGGGCGGAATCCGGATACCCACTAGCCCGGACGACCAACTATCGGAGGGGGTACTCCGTTGATCCTGATCGCCATCAGGATCGGATGAATCATCACTATGATGACTGATCCGATCCTCCCGGTCATCCGACCGGTCGTCATGTGCGATAGAATCCATACTTAACTTCATCTCACCTTGTGTACCCATTGATCGGGGGTGGTTACACTCACTCAGGTGGACTCAGTGACGAAAACGATGATCTTGATCAGGTCGGAGGGGATGACCTTCTCGAGACGGGGGTGTCCTCGGGTGGAAATCTTCACCGGAGAACGAGTCAGGGTCGATACTTAACTTCAGTATCTAGGCACTGATCGGGAAACTTCGTCCGATCAGGCCAGCCAATAAGAACGAGAGACAACGAGAAACCAAGAAAAACGCGATCAAACCACGATCTTCCACAGTAATCCACAAACGTTATCTCCACAAAACCTTTCCAATATTAAAAACGTGTTCCAAACACGTGCGCGTGGGGGGTGAGGTTTGATCACCTAAACAAACCCGTCGGGGGCCTTCCGGTAAGCCAAAATGCGTCTAAGCGCGTCTTAACCAGGAATTAAGTTGAGCAAGAGGGGACTAGTTAACCCTGTGCTCCCAATGACTGCGACAAGTGGCGGAGCGACTCTTTGCTTAGGGGGTAAATCAAAACCTGTTATTATATATGCAATGTCCTATACCTAGTGTACCGTACACCACTCATGTGCCTACCTCATTATTCGATCCTATTCGCTTCGTCGCACGGTTGGTAGTACCACCTTACCCATCTTTGTTGCACCTTCAACTGATCCGTACCACTTCTGACCCGATTATGGTCAAACTCTATGCGATCTTCAACCATCCTGATCTCTCGATAAACAGCCTGGAAAACGCTCGAGATCTGCCCCTCGGACACTGTTCGCCTCATATCCAACCCGGCTTAACTGAAAACTCCATCTACCTTCACACCTGAAGCCGGTTTGGGGAAGATGAGCTCCGATCATGATCAGCACAGCGATCGGCCGAGTGATCGGGCAGTGATCAGGGCGATCAGCCCCAGATCACTTCGAAACACCTTCGAGTTACCATCACAACGACTTTGCCTGCTCACTCGACCATATTCTCGACCTTCATCCCCTGTCGGGGTACCAAGATCGCACCGACTCAGCAGTTCTCGTGAAGTCGGGCCTGATCGGACCTTCTTACATCATTTCTGGACAGACCCATCGACTCTCATCGCTTGCCTTAACTTGGTGTTATTCGCACGGCTCGCCACTCCACATACCCCGTTCTATTCTGTACCTGATCTTCGTATTCTGGGGCATAATTAGATGGCTCGGCCGATCGGGCCGGAACTTCGTATCACATCCAACTTCAACATCTGCACTGTTCATAGCTCGTCCCGATAACTGTTTCTGATATGTCACTTCGTCATTGCTGCTGTATCTCCAATTTGTCTCAGCCGATCTCGTCATATACGTCCACGTGAACTCCACTTAATACGCGTTATCCCGATCGGGATCGTGACCTTCGCCGTTCCATTAGTATCCGGGACCGGGCGTAGTAACGGTACTTGGCTTATCCCTTCACATTACGAAAGCCCGTTGTCTACCACCTTTTCGTCGTATATGCGATCAGCCTGTCCCACCCATCAACTGTCTCATCTTGATGGGTGTTCCCATCGTCACCAATCAACGGTCATGTGTGGTCCACCTTATTCTCAACATTTTTCAGATCGCTTTACCACAGGATCTAGATAAAGTTTTATGATTTTGTTCACTAGACATGGCTAGTGGTTTCTGGGTGGTTTCGATGACCGATCGGGCTCGACAGATATCAGCTTTCGCTACACCTTTCGGCATTTTCGAATGGAACCGGATGCCGTTCGGATTGAAGACCGCTCCGTAGATCTATCAGAGACTGATTGACAATGCTCTCTATGGATACTTCCAGATCAGTGCCGACCGGAAGATCACCGAACCTCACGGTGTGTTCGCGGAAGGTGAACCGTACCAGGACCAGAGACAATCAGTCATGGGAAGGCGATCATATATAGACGATATCTTGGTTACTGCAACGTCGTGGGATATTCTATGCGACAAGGTCGAACGACTCCTTAACACCTGCGAACGCTGGAATTTATCGATCAGCGTGACCAAGAGCTTCTGGGGTCAGCCCAAGGTCGCTTATCCTGGTCATAATGTGTCGATTCGGGGTTTGGAAGCAAATACGAAGGCCTTGGGTGCACTTAGTAACCTTCCTTTTCCCCGATCACTAAAGGCTATGCAGTCTTTTCTCGGATCCCTGAATTATTATAGCCGGTTTATCGAAGATTTCTCGATATATGCTGCTATATTATACGAGTTGAAAGAAGTTGATTATCACAGGCTACGAGAACGAGATCAGTTGGAAAAATCACCGATCGAGACCAGTCACGAAGCTGAAATCAACGAATCGGATCTCAAAACCGGCTCTCTGATCAACCGAACCGTGTCTGGATCGTAAGGTCATATGGAACGAGCTGTGGTAGCTTTCAGTATGCTGATGGCGAAGATGATTTCGACCCCGATATTGAAACATTTTGATCCGGAAAAGATTACCGTGGTGATTTTATATGCAATTAAGTGGGCAATATCAGCCGCACTGGTCCAAGATCACGATGGAGTGTATTGTCCAGTGACGTTTACAAGCCGGACGTTGAAACCGAATGAGGTTAACTATGGCATGGTGGATAAAGAAGTGCTGGCACTATTACGCATATTGGATGTCTGTTATTCTATGCTGGTGACAAGACAGATTAAAGTACTCTATAGACGGTTCACCCTAGCTTGGTTATTGTCTTCGACCGGAATTGATGGAAGATTGGGGCGATGGTCAGCGTTATTATCTCAGTGGACCTTGGAAATCATCAAATGCACCAAGGGTGAAGAAGAAAAAATCTCAGTACCCTAGCGGCCAGTATCACCCCCGGTCAGAAGTCGACGATGCCCTGATCGAGGTTGCTCCTCAGAAATAATCGCGAGAATCAATCATTATAGCCCCACCGGTTGTAGGTTCGGATGAAGACCTGATCGTCATAAGTTTCGACGGATCGGCGAGCGTAAAGAAAGGTGTCGGGGCGTATAGTGCGTTGTTGTGGAAATTACCGGGATGGACTATCATATCTGCTGGTTCAAAATTATAGTCCAGGTATCACAGTCAACGAAGCCGTATACCGTGGGTTGTTGCTAGGTTTGGATCTCCTTCAAGACCAAAAGCAAGAAAGGGTAATCATATGTGGAGATTCAAACCTGGTAATCAGACAGATCACTGGGGAGATCGACTGCAGGGCGCCTCGTCTCAAATTACTGAATGATCGGGTCATGGAAGTCCTGCAAGAATGGCCAGACCATGATTTTCTTCATGTGAAACGGGACTGGAACCGGAGCGCCGATCACTTGGCGACCATGACCATGCGTAATCAGGTTGGATCGACGATCAACGAGGATACTATGTTGCCGGAACTGGTCGAGATCAACAGGTTACCCAAACTGATCAGGTCGGAAGATAGAGAAGACCAGGTAAATGTGATGATGATGTCCAGGTCGCAACCGACCGGGATTGATGAACGAGATCTTCACTGCAGAGCACTGTTACAAGGGTTCGAACGTGAGTGCATAAGTCGTAAGAGGTTCGAAGTTATGCAAACCCACGAGGAAGGTGATCGTGAATCACAATAGCCGGGATCGGCATACTTCTACGGATCAGCTAACGAAATCAACCCGACTAAGTCGAATTGGTTGAAATTAGCTGGCTTGGGGTCGATGAACATACATATATTACATGACAATTATATTTACATGCATGTGGAACAACCAAATAGGCGGAACGAATTTTTCATGACAATTATATTTACATGTATATGGAACCACCTAATGGGGAGAATGAAGATGTGACCGTGAACCTGAAGCCCGGATCAGCATATTTCTGCTAATCAGCCGATGAAAATGATATGACCAAAATCGAATCGGTTGAAATTAGCTGGTTCAGAATTAATAAACGACTACGAAGGATGATTGTGGAAGAGGGAGCGGCGGCCAATAATGAGGAATGACGTGTATTTATGAAAAATCGGCTTACCAAGCAAGTGGACGATCTGCCGTTCAAATAAACTTAACCAGATGGGGAGGAAAAGAACCGGTCATGTTTTCGCTTTGAAAATCCTGATAGAAGGTGAGTCGGACCGCTGTCGTTGTGCGGCTGCGATCAAACTCAGGGGCGGCTGTGGTGAAGTGAAATCAGAAAAATCAGGAATAAGTGGACCACGCATTGCTGTTGATTGGTGGCTATGGGAACACCCATCAAGATGGGACCGTTGATGGGTGGGACAGGCTGATTCCGTTCAAGATGACATATAGGTGATAACGAGGCATCGAAAATGTGGAGAAAAGAAGATGATACCGTTATCACGCCCGGTCCCAGATACGAACGGACCAGCGAATATCACGATCGGATGTGGATACCCAGGTACCGTATTGAGTTCATGTGAACATGCGAGACCAGATCGGCCGAGACAAACATGATGGGCAGCATTAGAGACGGTGTGGTATATCAGGAACGGCAGAACCCGGTCATTGGAGTGGGTCATGGATGATCCAAATGTTTGAAGTTGGATGGGATATGGGAATCTCGGTCTGATCGGTCGAATAACTTGACCCCGCCCTAGGATATGAAGATCAGGTATAAGACAGAGCTTGATATGTGAAGTGGTAAGCTGTATGAGCCTTACCGAACTGGGATAAGCGATAAGGGTCGATGGGTCTACCTTGAATCAGCATAAAGAGATCTGATCGGGTCCAATTTCAAGAGGAGTGCTGAGTCGGTGCGACCCTTGCGGTCCAACATACAATGGAGGTCGAAAATAGGGTTGAGTGATCGGGCGATGTCGAGGTTTTGCTGATCACGGTGCTGATCGCCCTGATCACTGTGCTGATCACTGTGTTGACCACAAACCAATCCTGATCAGCCCCGAATCAGCTTCCAGGTGAGGAGGGAGAAAGATTTTTAGTCAAGATCAGGTTGGTACGGGGCGGACAGTGCCTGAGAGACCGATCCCGAAATGGTTCCATGCTGAATTCCGAGGAACTAGGGCGGTTGAAGATTGCCAGAGAGTTTGTTCGTGATCGGTCCAGAAGTGGTACGGATCAGGTTGAAGATGCGTCGAAGATGTGTTTATGGTGGTACTGGCGCAACCGTGTGACGAATTGGGCAAGATCGAAGCATGAGGTAGGTCACATATGTTGGTGTCCGGTACATTAGATATTGAATATTGCATATATGATTCATCCGATCCTGACGGCGAATCAGGATCAGCGGAGTATCCCGTCCGATAGTTGGTCGTCCGGGCTAGTGGGTATCCGAATTCTACCTAAGACTTCCGTTCTGGATTTGGAAATCGACCCCACCACAATTACATGTCATGCTTATTGCTATGCGATCATTGAGCACCCACAGAATACAGTATACGGCTTCAAGGGTACTAGTATCTACTAGCCATCGCTGGTGATCATGCAATGTGTTTAAAAGTGGTGGTACCAAAGTTACTGCGGGTCAAGTCACATGGCACAAGAGAATGAAGGAAATTCAAGAGGTCGTGAGAAACGAAGTTTTTTTACCGTCTCCAGCACTCAAATTTCAAGATAATAGGCATCGCGTCACTATTGATATTGTAGATTGCCTTATAACGAAGGAAAATAAAAAAAATAATGTTGAACGTGGACAAGAAAGTAAAAAATGATCGAGCACTAAATTGGTCAATGCTATTTTGGCTTAAATTATTACCAGATTTTGTACCAAACCCGACCGTGGTCGACTGGTAAGCTGCTCACTTCGTGACCGGGAGGTCCCGTGTTCGATCCCAGGGCCAACAACTTGGTTGGATTGTTAGTATAATGAGACGCCTTCAACCAGATTTTGTACCATCACAGTTTTTGATACAGGTATGTTGACTTGTTTTACCTATAATATTTTATTCATATTTCTCGACTACTGGCAAATTACGTTATGTTTAGAAATGGAGAATACGAGAACGTATACATGATTTACAAGTGTACCAATAAATACTATACGCATTAGTCTGGTGACTATTGTCACGTACCGAAACTTTGCGACTGTCGATATGCTGGCCCGATACGTTTTGCGACTTTACGTTACCACACCGAGTCGAACTCTAAATAGCATAATGCTAAACTGCTTCAGCGCGGTCGACAACAGTCTCAAGGAGGATAAAAATACGGGTATCGCTACACATTCGCCACTTACGCGGCAGCAGCTAGAGTTTTGTTGTTTATTATGCGGTTGGGACGTAGCATGTGGCACGTGTCCTTTCAATTGGTTCGACTTGAACACGAAGAAATTCCACACGAGGGGCCGACGACATATCGACGACATTAGCAAGTTCGGAGCTAGCAAGACAGACATCCAGCAAGCGATGGAAACGCTGGGGATCAAAATGACAGGTGACTTTGACAAAGACAAAGCTTCACTGTCCAAGCAGATGGTAAAAGATGCGTTTCGAGTCAAAGCACTTGAATGGCATCCAGACTGCAATCCAGACCCTGAAGCGGAAACTGTCTTTAAAAACATACTGGCAGCGTATGAACTTGCACTGGGTCACGCTGGCTAGTATACAGTTTTCATGTATACTAATCTGAAGTTGTTTATGAAAGTGCGAAAAGCTCATTTCTTAGATGTAACTTACTGTACAGCGCATTGCGGTCGTACTTAGACGAACTGATACAATCGCGCGGCCTCTTCTCCAATTGACTTTTGGGCGCCATGTTCTACTCGCAGATTATCCTGGCGAAGAAGGGCCCTCTGGGCAAGATCTGGTTAGCCGCGCACTGGGATAAGAAGCTCAATAAACAGCAAATATTTACCGCAGATATCCAGAGCTCCATTCAGAGCATTGTGAACCCCCAAGTGCCGCTCGCTCTGCGCGTTTCTGGCCACCTGTTGCTTGGCGTCGTGCGCATTTATTCCCGCAAGGTGAAATACCTCTACTCGGACTGTAGTGATGCTCTCGTAAAGATCAAAATGGCATTCCGTCCCGGAGTCGTGGACTTGCCGGCGACGAATCAACAGGCAGCACCCCACGCCATTAATGTGTCGAATTTTGGTGAATTTGAGGCCGAAGTGACCTATTCAATTGAGTACGTGTACCTATTTTTATAGATACCTCTCTTAAGTTGGGGGTCGATGACTCACTCTGTTTTGTGATGACCTTTTTCATATTAGAGCTATTCCGGTGCCATCATTAGACGAATGGATCACTGCGTCAAGTCAGACAATGGCAAGACGTCAAGATATCACGTTGGCTGATCCTTTCGATCGAAGCAGCATGGAAAAAGGTGTGAAACCCGCCTTCAATGGCTTTCTTTTTTCCCCTAGTTTTTTTCTTACTCGACCTTTTCTTTAAAAAAATCATAGATGCGTTAGCTATGGAAGACTCTTTTGGTGGTGGAGAGGGCGACGATTGGCAAGCATTTGATTTGGATGATAATTTCAATAGCTCGGGACTAGATACGAGTACTGTCAGTGACATTGAAGTCGCCCGGGAAGCAGATGCACCCGTTTTACCATTGGATGAGTCGAGTCTGATAACTGCCGACGACAAAATGATGGACAAGAGCTCGGTTTTAGCAGACGAAGAACAGCCAGAGTTTGGACTCAACAATGCGTCGTTCGAGTTACCAGCAGACAATACCATGGAGATTGATGCGCCTCTGGATTATCCCGCGAATACAAGCGGTGGGTCGCTGGATATCAGCACGGACCTAAACGTGAGCATCAATGGATCGACGCGTACCTCGTTGGACGCTGCATTAGCCAGTGTCGAAGCCGAGCCAAGTCGACCCAAGAAGAAGCGCAAAATCGTTCGTGACACCGTCACGGAGCTCACATCGGACTTTTTAAAGCAAGGCATGCTCGATACGTCGGATATCACACGAACGCAACCAATTCTGTTCAGTACGACAAGCCCGAGTACCTTGATTGGAGCGGACATTTTTGCGCAGCCATGTATGAAGGACATATCGGAAGAGCTACTGAGTATGTTTAACATTACGATGAAGAAACGGAAATTCCCGTTTGGTTCAACGCACAAAGAAACCAACCAAGTGGATGACATTGAACTGACGCGACGCATGAGTGCCAATTCCCGCATGAGCTCGAACTCGGTACGTTGATTTTTTTTGGTACCAAAGGTAGTCATTTCATCGCTGATTGTCCCCTTGTTACTGTCAATAGACTGGCTTGGACGTGACAATGGGGTCTTGCGATGGATCGTTGCTGCAAGACGGCGGGGAAGAAAACCAGTACGAGTTTACCGACCTGAGCCCGACGAAGCCGTACGTGTTAGAAAAAACGATTGCTAGTGTTTTTTTACGGACAATACAATAATTTATTGAATGCGTGTGTGCCTAATACAGTGAATCGCTGGACGACGCTCTTCCCCAGTTCGACGTTGGGGCTCCATTCGAGCCGGAAGATCCAGATCTTGAGGATTTAAACGTGGAAATCGAGCTTGGCGCTGTGAATGACATTCGAAGCGATGCAGTTGCGGTTGATCAAGCCGAGACTGCTTCAAGTGCCCAGCACAAGTGGCATCCTCATACCGTCAAGGTGATGCAAGTACTGCGGAAATCGCTGGCTCACAAGGACGAAGTCACGTACAAGCAATTGACGAAAAAGACGTTGGATCGCCGCACAGCAGCTGCGCTCTTTTTTGAGCTCCTTCAGCTCAAGACACTTGACTACGTGGATTTAGAACAAGCGGCGCCGTATTCGGACATTAAGATCTCGAAAGCCGCTCGATTCACCGAGTATATTCCAGCTGTGGATCGAGTCAGTGCTTGACCACGCGGGTAAGATTAAGACGTAGGCTGAAGTAAGAAGAAGAACGGACGCTGAGTGTGCCAGATCTCGACAAAAAAACTGATTTGTATGGCTCTTTGGCCACCATTTTTACTGATTTTTGCGTGCTCTTGACGTGAGTCATCGCAAAGATACGTACATCGTAGTTCCTACCTAACGCCGACTTCGCCCGAGTTTCAGTCGAAAATTGATGTTATATGACGTATCCGGTTAGACAAAATCATGAAGACATTTGGTCTTCATCGAGTGTAAGACAAAGCAATTTCGACGGGGACGTTTCATTCAGCGTTAAATGTGAATAGACCACTTGACACATTGATTGACCGATCCCGTGGTCCTGTCCACTGCGGCATCAGGTGGTCCATCATTCAACCCAGACAAGATCAGTTGTCTACTGTAGACGCTCGGACAGTAGCAAGGAAAGGGATGCTAAAGAGACTTCAGACCCATGTGAAGAATCACGTCTGCACTTGAAGCCGTACTTCCAGGACTACGATCACGTTCATCTTGATCTGTGACGACGTTTAAGCTTGCGGCAGTACTGGATCCGAGTTGACGCGAGTTAGGGGAGAGCATGTTAGAGAACGCTTTCTTATAGACAATTCGGCAAGTACGAGAATATATAAACAAACAGTATTCACAACCCGTGCCTGTCGGAAGGGCGTCATTCAATTCTAGCTCGGTCTCACGTAGCAAAAGTCGGGGCTTTCTCTCTCTACTATCACCTGCCTCGCTTTTGGTAGATATCGCCGAGTACAAACGCCGTTGCGACATTCAAGTGCATATCTGTCTATAAGAGCAAACTATCGTCTATTGTGAATTAGCGACATGAACTCACTTCGAGTGCGTGGGTCGCTCTTAAACACGCCAAGCACCGAGCTCGTAACTGTACTCGCTCCGCTCTTCTCGACGCCCCGCATGACCATACACATATGTGTCGCTTCAATCACCACTGCCACACCTTTAGGCTCAATGACACCCATTATTGCATGCGCAATTTGTTTTGTCAGTCGCTCTTGGACTTGCAGCCGTCGGGCAAACACTTCACTCACACGAGCAAGTTTACTCAATCCCAAAACTTTCCCATTTGGGATGTACCCGATATGTACTTTGCCCGTAAACGGTACCATATGATGTTCACACATGGAATAGAGATCAATGTCACGTACAATGACCATTTCGTCATGATCTTCTTCAAACACGGCTTCATTGAGTACCTCCGAGAGGCTTTGACCGTATCCTTTCGTATTATAGAGCAAAGCTTTCGCCATACGCATCGGTGTTTTGACCAAACCTTCTCGTTTCGGGTCTTCTCCAATACACTCGAGCAACGTCGTGACGGCTGCGGCCATTTTTTCGAGTTTTTCTTGATTTTCGACGTGATCGTTTGGGGTACGAGACGGTAACCCCATGGAAAGTTGCGTCAGCGTTTTATCTTTCGATAGTAACAAGTCAGATGAATTCTGCATTGAAGACTTGGAGGTTTGGACAAGAAAGAGACTGTGGTCGGTATTTGGGACGGGCGCCATGTTAAACGGGTGATGAGTTAGTTTCGTGGCCACGAGCTCTTGTACTGACCGATGTTAAATCCCAAATGACCTCCTCTTACCAGTAAAATCGAGTTGATGACCAATATGTGATTGGTAGATATCATGGGGTTGTAAAAAGAGAGCCCATTGGCTGGAAAATAAGTATACCCTCAAACGTAAGCACCTTGATGCGACGCCGAAGCAATGGAGCGACTGGAAAGCGCGTGGGGGAGCATCATGACGGCAGTTTTGGCGTGTACATGTCACACAAGATTCAAAAGTTACGTGGTCAGAATGAACATGTTGTCGCAACGTCAAGCAGTGTGGGATCGTCGAGTACCACGGGAATTTTCCATGGTGTGCATGTATACGTGGACGGGTATACAGTACCCAGTAAAGAAGAGATTCGCCAGCTAATGTTGCTCCATGGGGGTGGATTCGAACATTACGACACGAATAAAGTGACACACATTATAGCCACTCATCTGCCTGCAGCCAAAGTGCTCCAACTCAAGTGAGTCCTAATGTTGAAGTTGAAGTTGAAGTGACATACATTCTTATAATCTCTGAGCATAGGAAAGCAAGGAAACCTCTGCCGGTCGTACATCCCGCCTGGATCGTTCAGAGCATTGAACAGAAGAAACTACTTCCGTTGCGCTCGTTTCTATACAAAGGGTTTGTCGATCCAAGCCAGAATCACCTTGTCAGTCTCTCGAATGAATCAAATGAGTCAAAAACAGAACAAGAAGAAGCTGAAGATGGTGAAAATGAAAACGAAGAGGAAATTGATCTTTTAACGTTAGAAGATGAAGATGAAGAAGAAGGTGAGACTCTATATGATCTTGGCATACGTGACAAAACAACGACAGGACGGACCAATTCAACAAAAGATGGTGCGGACTTTGTCAAGCATTTTTTTGCCAAGTCCAGGTTACATCACATTGGGACCTGGCGAGCGACGTTCCAGCAACACGCAGCTACGTTTCAAGCACTTTACAAAGGGGATCCAGTGAGTCGAGCACCTCCTACGTCCACTGATCGAGTGATCCTTCATGTCGATATGGATTGTTTCTTTGTTTCTGTAGCAGTACGAGGTCGTCGAGAACTCGAGCATGTGCCGGTTGCTGTCGCGCACTCGAGTCAAGCAGGATCGTCAGAAATCTCGTCGTGTAATTACTTGGCCCGTGCCAAAGGCGTGGGTGCAGGAATGTACATGCAACGTGCCAAGGAGCTATGTCCGGAATTAGTTGTCCTACCATACGATTTTCAAGCCATTGAGCGTGTTTCATTGCAGATCTACGAGATTTTCTTCTCCCATACGCCCTATGTCCAAGCCGTGAGTTGTGATGAAGCGTTTCTTGAGTTTGGACAAGGAACCGATGGACTCAAGCAAGCCAAAAGCATTCGTCGAGAGATTTTCCAGCAAACGGGGTGTCCTGCTAGTGTCGGAGTCTCTTTTAATCTTCTTCTAGCAAAAGTATCATCCAGTAAAGCGAAACCAGACGGCATTTATCAGATTCATGACGTGGAGCAAGCAAAACGTTTCATGTTATCGCTTCAACTCCGTGATTTCCCCGGCGCAGGTCAAAAGACACGTGCGAAACTTGAAGCGATTGGTATCCACGACGTGGACCACTTAGTTTCGAAGACGAAAGAGCAACTGGAACAAGCACTTGGCAAAGTTTCGGGTGACATGCTGTTTAATTACGCACGTGGACGAGATGTTCGTCCATTGTCGATGGAGTCGAATTTGATGCGCAAAAGCGTCTCTGCCGTGGTGAATTTTGGCATTCGGTTTGAAAACTGGCACGACGCGACGGTGTTTTTAAGAGCGTTGGGGCAAGAATTGAGTCAACGGCTTCGGACTCTCAACATGCGGACAAGATGTTTAACGCTCTTGATTAAGAAACGAGCAGACGGCGCGCCCGTGGAACCGTCCAAGTTTATGGGGCATGGGATCTGCGATAACTACTCGAAAAGTTACGTTTTGACACAAGCAACCGACGACGACATGGTGATTGCCAACACGTGCATTGAGTTACTCCGGCGATTTAATTTTCCATGCCAAGAACTTCGTGGCGTCGGTGTGCAGGCGACGAAGTTGGTTTCAGAGGTTTCAAGTGGTATCCAGCACAGTGGACAGCTATTCAAAGCTTGGCTGAAGGATTCCGCACCACAGCGAGAAACGTCAGCTTCTTTCCAAGACTCCAGCGATATGGAAAAGGAAGCGAAAACGAAAGACAACGCAGAAAGGAAAGCATTTGCAG
>MIQA02012035.1:0-15963 GCA_001887855.2 Sclerospora graminicola | reverse complement strand
ACGATGCCAGTGGGAAGGACGGTGGAAGTAACGGTACGACCACACGACAGGCGTCGTAAGTTATGGCTGACAAGGGGCGAGTGTTGGGTGCCCTCGTTCGTTAAAGGGGAAGGTCATCTCAATTACATAAGCGTGACCAACATTTCAGAACGGCCCCTCACCTTGCATGAGGACGTGATCATTGGAATGTGGGTGGCCGAGGACAAAGTGCCCCGCCGGCTAGGTTATGTCACTATAGGCTCAAGACGTTATATCGAGTGGCAAAACCTGGCCTTTCAGGCAACTACCGATTTGGTCAGCGAAGACGAAGTAGTGAAGGAAGACCAGACTCCAATGGTGGCTAAACCAGAGTACCGGACTCCCTCTAGAATATTGACGCGAAGTCTGCAATCGCCGAACCCGGCTGATCGTGCCGGCTGAAACCCTGCCCAAGTCGCGGTACTGGTTTTGCCCACACCATCGAGGAAGGGCAAACGGCTGGATCAGGAGAGGAGACAAGTCGGAGTCACATGTGCGGCTACCTCCGATGCTTGCTTACCCGGTGAGCAGGATGATGGTAGACCGACTGATCCACCTGACCTGGATTTGGAACTAAGCCGAAGGTGACCAGGATAGGAATCCGGCTGACCTGGATTCGGAATTAACCGAAGCCGACCAGGTCTGCATTCATGAAGAGGGCGACCTATACGTCGAAGGCATGGAAAATCAGATGGCGGTGTTACCTGAGGTGACTCCCTGCCCACCAGAAGTTACTATGGACAATCTACAGGTCGGAGACCCAGATTTGAACACTCCGGAGAGATCAGCAGGCTGAAGGATATCATATGAAAAAGGAGACATCTCTTGATCGGCCCAGGTAATCCGTTGCCTCCGGCCGCCCATGGGGCGGTATGCGACATCGATGTGGGTAATGCCAAGCCGGTAACGCAAAGGTGCCGGAGAGTCGCCCCCCAGTATCGGAAAAAGTTATCGGAGCTCATTAAAGGATTACTGGCCACCAAGATAATCCAGCCGTCCACCTCGCCATGGTTGTCGCCCTTCGTAATCATTATTAAGAAGAATGGGGTGGATAAAAGGTTGTGCATTAATTAGCGACTGATGAACCGACTGACGAAGTTAATGGTTTACCCGATGCCGTTGATTAACGACTTGCTGGAGGATCTGGATAAAGTTTTGTGGTATTGCTCGTTGAACATGGCTAGTGGATGCTGGGTGGTCTCTATGACCGATCGTGCACGAGAAATCTCTGCGTTTGCTACGCCATTCAGGTTGTTCGAGTCGAACCGGATGCCGTTTGGCCTAAACAATGCTCTGCAGATTTACCAGCGGCTAATAGAGATGATATTTCAAGAACCTGACCCTATACAGGATGGTGTAAGTCATGTCAAATGAGGTGCTGTAAGAGCATCGCCACCGGTAAGTCTTAATCAAGGTTTTAACTTATAAACCCCCCGTTAGACCAGATTTACCAGCCACCGGCAAGTCTTATTTCTGGTCGTTACCGCACGAGGTCTTAAATTTAGTGCTATGGGACTTATTTTAAAACCGTGGTTTTAATGAACCAAGCGGGTTCATTGGTCAAAACAATTCTTGCAACAATTGGTCAAACATCAAACTTGCTGTCTCCACTACAATGTAAGTTTATTCATGATGCTAGCTAACACTACTGACGAGTCCCTTTACCTTTCGTGATAGAGTCAATCCATGGTAGCGCAGCCGACACGCGTGAAAACGCAGCGGGAACTTCTTTCTTGCAAAGGTAATTTGTCAGCGCATAAAATGGTGATGATCGAATCAATACGATTGCGCTATTCAATCCGATTTGTCGAGCGTCGATCAATTCTTATCAGTGGGCACCGCCGGACGATGAAGTTGCAATGCAACAGTTTGACGATCAAGGCTCAGTTATAAAGGGAGAATATAAAGCGTTATGTTGTGCTGACGCAAGGAAATTTTACTCCTGCTACGTGGCAAGTTAGCGTGTACCTATAAGCATTAAGATGGCTCAGGAGCTACATGTAGATTTACATGTATTGTTGTTGGTTGATGCTGTACTACTGTAGTATGGAAATAGTAACAACGATAGAGCAATCTGAATCTTCTCTCAGGCTCTTGCTCTGCCTCTAAGTACCCGGGTCCACTGCCACATATGCCATACCAAGCGTCTGATTCTTCAATGTTTTGGAGCGTTTCATGGTCCATGCAAATTGCAGCAAGAACTCCACACAATATCTCCAGCAAATTGCTATCTGCCAACACATCAAGACGTTCAATCAAAAGCTGAAACGTAGCACATGGTGCTGCTTTTCAGCAACTTTATGGTCGTTCCAGCGATTTAGACGAACAAGCATTGAATGAGTCCAATATATCACCGGAATTACCTTCAAGAAGGCACAAGAGGCATTCAACCCGACTTGGCAACTTAGTATACACAACGTCTAAACTGAAGTAAACATATTAGGTCGAAACAATTCCCTTCGCGCGGGCCCTGATGAGAATATGTGGTATGAATCGGGTGTGGAGACATAATTCCCGTTTTTGGAATTACAGGTGTAACCTAATAATGATTGGCAGATATTTTAAATAAAACTGACGTTAAACCTTGCCGGTGGAAAAAAATCGTTCACACAGGTTTAACGATCAGCCACGTGGTCTTAACTCGTCAATTAAAACCTGACGTTAAGACTTACCGGTGGCGATGCTCTAAGGGCCTCATTTCGTTACACGTTTGGACCCCGACTCTCTACGACTTCGGATTTTTGTCCACGGTGGGACTCGAACCCGCAATCGCCCGGTCCAATGGCCAGGGCCTTGACCACTGCACCAACCGAGGTCGGTGCGGCCAATAGACAACGCGTTGTATGAACACTTCAAGATCAAGGCGGACCAATATCCTGCTCTGGTCGGTGACATGTACACCGAAAGTGGCCCCGACCCCGCACCAAAACCTTCGGTTTTGGGGCGGCGGACCTGCATTGATGACATTCTTGTGACGGCTACTACTTGGGATTTGCTATGTGAAAAAGAGGAACAATTGATGATTACGTGTGAAAAGTGGAATTTCTCGATTAGTGTGGTGAAAAGTTTCTGGGAAAAAACTAAGATGACCTTTTTGGGTCACCAGGTTTCGATTGCTGGACTGGAAGCCAATCCGAAAGATCTGGAGTCTTTGAGTAATCTGCCTTTCCCGCGGTCCTTGAAGGCCATGGAGTCTTTTTTGGGCAGTATGAATTACTACAGTCGGTTCATTGAGGATTTCGCGGTCTATGCTGCTGTTTTGTATGAGTTACGGGGGGTGGATTACCACAAACTGAGAGAGCAGGATCGGCAAGGATAAATGCTGACCCAGCCAACTATTTCGGCCAATGATGACCTTCCCCCGTCCGCCCAAACAGGCAGCCGGCTCCCCAACTCCAATGCTACCCGGCCAGACGACCACATGACCAGGGCGATGGTAGCTTTCGGTATGCTGAAAGCAAAGATGGCGGACACACCGGTTCTGAAGCACTTTGATGTTAATAAGGTGCCCGTGGTCATCATCTATGCTAACAAGTGGGCTATCTCACCTGCCCTAGTGCAGAATCAAGATGGAGTGTATTGTCCTGTGATGTTCACCAGCCGGACTCTGGAGGCTAGCGAAGTGAAATATGGGCTGGTGTATAAAGAAGTTTTGGCTTTACTACGGATTCTGGATGTGGGTTACACGATGTTGGTGTCTCGCCCTATTAAAATGTTATCCATACGGGCGACCCTGTCATGGCTTCTTACGGCAAATGGAATTGATGGCCGTCTGGGTAGATGGGCTGCATTGTTGTCTCAGTGGTCTCGAGAAGTGATGAAGTGCACTAAAGGAGGAGAGGAGATATTAAGCACATTAGCGGCCAGCATTATTCCAAGGGCAGAAGTGGAGGAAGCGCTGATAGCAATAGTCCCGAAAGCAGCCACGACAACCAACAGTAGGACCGACGGAGGGGCCGATGATTTGAGCTTTGACGGGTCAGCGAGCGTCAAGAAGGGAGTGGGTGCCTATAGTGTCATCTTGTGGAAGCTGCCCGATTGGAAAGTGGTCGCCGCTGCCTCGGATTTTACGCCTGGCATAACTGTGAACGAAGCAGAATACTGAGGCTTGTGGCTTTGCCTAGATTTGCTGGCTGGCCAGACGCAGGGGCGGATCATCATATGCGGTGACTCCAATCTGGTGTTCCGACAAATTACTGGGCAAATAGACTGCAAGGCCTCCCGACTAAAGCTGTTGAAGGATCGGGTCATGTCAACCCTGAGGAAGTGGCCAGAGCATGAATTGCTACACGTTAAGAGAGACTGAAATAAGAGTGCAGATCACCAGGCCACGCTGGCTATGCGCGACGAAGTAGGGGTCACGGCTTCTGATCCAAGCTTGTTATCAGATCTGGCAGAGATCAATAGGCTGCCCGAAGTATACCGTCCTGCGGACACTGAGGAAGTAACGCGGGTGAACGCCATCACCCGGTGCTAAACCGCTGTTCTCTGACAGCTGGCCCACCATCTACAGAAGTAATGAATGAAGGGATAGTGCAACAGTTGCGGGCAGAGCGATCCTTAAAGCGCAAAATGAAGAGGAGTGGACAGTGGATCTTAAAACATACTTGAAAGGGGAAGTGGAGAAATTAAGTTCCGAACAAGCTAAGGAGTGCTTTAATCTAGCCCCAGATTATGAAGTGGATGAGAATGGGTTGTCGTTTTTCTATGGAGATGCTGACCAGCCCGAAATCGATAGGGATAAATCCGCCCGGCTAGTCGTGCCGACTACCGTGCAAACGGATATCCTCCACCCCTATCACGGAAGTTTGGAAGGGGACATCAGGGCATCGGCCGGGCCTATCATAAGATCAAGGCACATTTCCACTGGCGAGGTCTCTATCGCAGTGTGCAGGCTTATGCGGGAAGTTGTCCGGATTGTGAGACAGTGAAAGGCCGGCCGACCTAAAATGGGCGGTCACCTGGAAATATACAAGCCACCTATTCTTTCCAAGTCATTGCGATTGAACCTATCCCATCTCTACCTAAATCTCGAAAGGATATACTGAGCTGTTGATCTGGACGGATTTGTTTACCGGGCTGGTCATAGCAAAACCCAGTTCCACCCGTACCGCACAGCAGATCGCTCAGAGTTATGAGGAATGCGTGTTTAGACGTTCGAGGCAAGCGACGTCATCAGGCATGAAAAAGAACCTGGATTTATGGCGGATGTGTTCCGATCCTTCAACAAGATTCTGGGACAAAAATAGAGCGCGACCATGGCCTACCGCCCACACGCAAACGGGAAGGCCGAAAGAATGGTCCAAACTCTGACTAGAGCTCCTAAGATGTAAGTGGTGGAGGCCGATCAGCTCGACTGGGACAAATACGCCGAAAGACTTGTTTTCGCTATTAATTCGTCGTACGATCGGGTAAGGGGAGACACCCCTTTCTATTTACTTATGGATGGGATCCTCGATTCACCTTGGAAGCTTCCATCCCAATAGGGTGTACTAGAAGCCGTGAACAAAACGCCCGTCGTTGGAGAATGGGGGTGCAACGTCATTATTCGCTAGCACGTGAACAAGTAAACGAACGCGTCCAGCAAGCTATCCAGGACTGCGCCGATCAGAACAATGACCAGGTTAGGGAGCATGGTATAGAGCCAGGTTCCCAGGTATGGTTGTATCTGGACCGGGTCAAGGAAGGTTACGCGCGGAAGTTAGCCCATATGTGAAAGGACCCTTCCGAGTAGCAGAGCTGTTCGGAGAGCATGCTGTTAAGCTGGTTACAGCGGACGCTGACTACAACGTGTTTCCAATAGTGCACATCTCCAAGCTGAAGTTGGTGAGACACTTCCCAGATCGCCCGAGTACGCGTCTGGCATCAGAGAGCGACCAATTTGACTTTGGCGAAGCCCTGCTGCCAGGAGATAGTTGGGACAAACCGCTGGATCCAGACGAGTATGAAGTCGAGAAGATTTTGGATGTTCGATCTGGACGGAAAACCAGGTTTGGCCGGATCCACAGGGAATTTCTGGTGCAGTGGAAAAACTACAAAGAACGGTCGTGGGTGGATGAGCTGGATCGAAATTGTGGGGCACTGATGAGGGAGATCGATCGTCAACGAGAAAGCCGGAATCGTTTCGAGGTCATGCAGACCCATGAAGAAGGTGGGGCTGACCCAGAAAATTAGGCCATCCGGCTGCCAAGCAGCAGGTCCGACCAGATTAAGCGATATGGATCGACCAATCTAATGGTGGATAAGAACTAGTTTGGTCGGAAATTGGTCAATCAGGTGCTGGATAAAAAACCTTTTGGAGTTAGCATGAGTGATGGAGTGGCGAAGCTGGACGGGTGTTCGGATTATGGAAGTAAAAAAAGTTGCTTCGGTATAGGTAATGGAATAAACGATGTAGTAGCGGGGCGAATAGCAAGGGATGGATGGGTGAAATGAAATAAGCTAGAACGAGCAAAGTAAAGTAGCCTTGCAAGTCATCCCTGGCGAGTGTAGCGGAATTTGTTCTGGAGTTGGGACACGCTGAGGCCAGGGTGGCGGTCGGGATCCTGCCGATATTGGTTACGCCACGGATCCTGCTGGTCGATCTCGACGAGTGAGGCTCGGACGGTGGTGGCGCGATGGGGGTTACCTAATCCCGGACACCAGGTCCCACCCTTAGCTGGATTCTCACTTTTCTCCACCGGGCGATTAGCCAGGTGTAGCATAATAGGATGAAGGAATAAGTCCAGGTCACACTGGCCAACTCAGATGCCATCGACGACGAAGGTACATAACTTGGTCCAGCCCTCAGCCACTCGGTTTTGACGCTGTTTGCGTTCGGCACGGTATCTGGCCAGAGCGGGAGCCTCACGTCCGACTTCGTCGGTAATGAAGAGGTAGTGGGTGGACTTCCAAATGGATTGACCATGTCGGGAGAGATACCCTGCACATGGATTACGAAGATCGGCGAGCCAGCCGACATGGGGCAAGCCCATATCGCGCATATCCGTCGCCAACACGGCCCACGGCTTATGAGACAGAATTGCATCCAGCTGTGCAAAATTGACTAGTTCAGGACGCCAATCAAAAGCTTGGGGTGACTTAGGTGCTGGAGGAAATACCCACAACGGTGGACGAGGCAAATCTCGAGCGACGTAGGCGCCTGTGAGGTCTGCAATACGCAGGCCTTTTAGCGGCACCTCAGACTAGGAGCGAGCCGCATTCAGTTCGGAAGCAGGCATGACCCTCCGGCGAGGAATCCAGAGCGGGGGAGACTCTTCGGCCTACTCTTTGGACTCATTCCCATCCAGCAAAAAAGTATCCGGAGAAGGTAACCTTTCGAATTCCTCGGTAATGGCTTCGTCGTCGTCCACTTCGAGCAGGTTTGACGCCTCTTCCCCATGCGGGGAAGCGGTGGATGGCCCTCGGGGATCGTGGGGGGAAATTCCAAGGAGAACCGGAGAAGACGGAGAGCTGCGCAAGGAGCTCGGAACGTGGTCACGAAGGGGCGACTTTCCGGAAGCCAGCAAACCGGAAGCGGTCGGACCCGGATCAGGGCCGGAGCCCGGCTCATCTTCTTCCCGGATCTTTAACTTCTCCGCCGACGAGGTGGACTGTTTAAGCCGTTTAGTTGCCACTGGAGAAGGAAGCAACGAAATCCTGCTGGACCGGCGTTTTCCTCTGTATATCGGAGGATCCTCTGGAGATGGGAAAGAAGCCGACTGCGTGCTGGTTGGTACTGGTGGTGGGTTAGGGTCTCGGGAAGCGTCCCAGATCCGGAGACGTGTGGTTACATCCGTACTGACGGTCACTAAGCCTGAGGCGGACGCCTTTCCCTAGGATGATCTGACGCCAGCATCAGAGTCAGCGGACAGCGGTAAAGATGGTTGGGCGGGAGCAGCGGAAACGGGTCCGCGGGGCGGATCTGTTGATTCTCCGGCTGACCCAAACTCACTTGTGATTTCTCCAGTCACTGGGAGAGGCGGATGTACCCCTCATAGTGCTTCGTTACCTTACGGGAAGCATGGGAGGACTCGACCATCAAGATAAGATAAAACATGACACTCTTTTCTGCGGGGACATATATAGTAAGCGGATGAAAAGACAACCCTGAACAAGCGAGAATTCACTTACTTTGAGAATCCACGGTGGATGTCGCCTTCTGATACAGGATGCGCAGGGAGTCAATTGACTCGGACAGTTGCTTGTATTGGTCCTTCTCCCGAACGAGGTCAGCCTTCCCATTCTCCAGTTGGTTACTGTGGCTTTGGAATTGGAGGGTAGCTAGTACCTCCGGAACCCTAGCCTCGTCTGCCCGCTGATCGGCAAGTCGCGCGGTCAGGGATAACTCAGTGTTCGCCTTCTCCAGGGTACCTACCTGAGCAATCAAGACAGTGATTTGATTTCTCAGGGTAACCACCTCGGGCTGCCCTGGGCGACGCCCGAGACCGGCATATCGTGCGCTTAGGCAGCTACCGGTTGTCTCCTCGGCCTCGGAGGGCGATCCAATGATGATTTCGTGTCAGTATCGTTGTTGCAGAACATGAGAACGGTGGATGATTCAAAGTGCGAGATGCGTTGTGAGATCGTGCCTCATCCGTTGTGCGGCTGCGACAATACTCAGGGGCGGCTGTGGTGTAGTGGTCCTGGAATTAACGGGCTAATGAGAAGTGAATGCATTCACCTGACTGGTCGAAATGTTGGTTCCAGACAGCTGCCCGGATCGACCACCATAAGACGCAGGATGGTAGCTGCCGGGTGTATTCACAAGCGACAGGACGGTGCAAGGCATGGGATCGAGCCAGATGGGCGAGATCAAGGGACTCGTAATCGGGTTTGCCAGAAGTTGGCCGGCCGGATCAGGTGGGTGGGATGGCCGTCGATGGTGGGTGACCAAGGCGCGGGTCGTCTAAGGCCCTTGTCCATGTGCTGGTACGCTTTACTGTACCGAAACAAGGGTAAGGTTTATGTAATTCTGATCGTTCAGAAACGACGTTCCGGACACTGTCCATGTACTGTACCCTCCTGCATCACACATTAATACATACTAGTAGTATTTCTAGTGAGCATGCGCGCTGTACTACATGTATTGATGTCTAAGGGCTGTGCATCGTGTAATTATCGATTTCCCTTGGGGCTTCGGGCGAGGCCTGGCACCATACGCACAACCTACTATTATACTGCTATTTCTATTATGTATATTAATTCATCTATGATTTCGGTACAAATGTGCTCTTTTCAGAACACCTCATGGAGGTGTTCCGGAATTACACGATCTCGGAACAGTAATGTGTCAAACATAAATTTGTTTTGTCCAATCATGTGTCACTATTTTTCAGTACAGAACGCCATTCCGGCACTTGGACAAGGGCCTAAAGGACATGCGTGTGAAGGATCTTGAGGGAGGCTATGCCCCTATAGAAGACGGATAGGACGCTGAAGGTGGATGCTTGACCGCTAAAGAAGAGTCGACGTTAGTGTCCAGGTATATCCGGATGGATGGCTATCCAGATCGAGCCGGATATTTGGTGCATGGTACACGAAGGACCATCCAGGTTGAGCTGGATGGTTGGTGTACGGTACACAAATGCCTATCCAGGTTGAGCTGGATGGCTGGTGGATGGTGGGTGTACGGTACACAAAGGCGTATCCAGGTTGAGCAGGATGGTTGGTGTACGGTACACAAAGTCATACAGGTGGAGCTGACTGGGCTATTTCAGGTAAGACACATAACTACCCAGCCGGGCTATTTGGGGTAGGTCACGCAAAAGGTTGTATTGGATATAGGGATAAAATCAGTATACGCTTCGCTTTCTAAGACGCAAGTCGCTTTCATTAGTTCACAGCAGAGGGCTAACAAGGTCCCATCTTGCTGCTATTGGTTTGACCGAGGAAGGTTAAAGGAACCCACCGGAAGTTCCCTGACCGGGAGTCGTCGCGTGACATATACTCAACTCAAGTCACCCGTATTTTGAACACGGTATATCTCTATTGGAAAGTGTGGTAACGTTTTGGCCTACTGTGGAAGATTGTGGAGTGTTATTTGGATTCCCTATTACACACAAGACTGGATTTACCCCTTTGTTTTCTTTAGTTTAGCTGGCCGATCGATTTTTCTCGGTCCAGCCATCGCGGTATACAAACTTCAAGTATATTGCCAATCCTGCTCCCCGGTGAAGATTTCCGCCCAGGAGCTACCCCTAGTCCTAACCCTCGTCTCCCTATTCGACGGACTTTTAACTTTTCACCCTAGGGTCCATCAAGAGAGCGCAACCGCCAGTTCTGACGGGTACACAAGGTGAGCTTTACGAACATGGATCATCCAAGTCGTCACGACCAAGGTGATGGGAGTGACCGATCCAGCCGGCTGGATGCTGACTCGGATCAAGACCTGGACGTACGGAGTACCCCCTCCGACAGTCAGTCATCTGGGCCCCCCGTGGGTGTTCGCATCTCAGAAGGAATTTCTGAGAGCGACTACACCACAGTGTGATCAATCTTCTCTGGGTGGCTTTCAGACGATAAGGCCAGTTTATTTCACTTAAGTTCTTCACCCCAATCTCGTATCCGAGGTATCGTGTGGATTTATGGAGAGGTAGGACAGGAATACCAAACCACATTTCTTCCATTACATCCAAATTGAGAAGCATGTGTTGGCATTTCTTAACTTGCACACGTAAACCCGATAACTCTCCAAATTTCTTCACAATCTGTAGTGCCCTTCCAACTTGACCCGCTTTTCTTAGAAATTCGTCGAGTCGCCAACAAATGTCGAAAACAAGTGCGTATAGGTAGGTTTACCTCCTTGAACCGTGATACTTCAAGCTCATCAACTACATGAAATGCTATCCCCAAGGGTTCCACTGCCAAAATAATAAGTAGAGGAGCCAACCCAACGGAAATCCGTGGCGAATCCCAGAGCTGACTTTCATTTCACGAGATAATTCCCCATTTACTAGAAATCGAGCGGTGGTCTGAGAGTGTGAACCTTCCATTAATTCCGCAAATGTCCTAGAAAATCCAAAATTGCCCAATACTTGCATTAAATATGGTCTATCCACCGTATCATAGGCCTTCGCAAAATACAGAAGTAAGCTTTTTCACTTTGATCCGCTGATACATACTTATCATGCCGTTTCCGTTCTATAATTGCCATCATAATCACGACAGAGCGGTGTATTCGGCGGCCGTGGACACATCCTTGTTGAGAGTCCCCGATTAGACTATCCAAGAAACTTTGCAGACTTGTTGCGAGAATTTTTGAAAATTTTTTGTATCCTGTTCGTAACAAGGATATCGGTCGGTAGTCCATAGCGATTTCTGAGTCTTCTTTTTGCTACGGGATAATCAAATCCTTGAAGAACAATGCTAGGGTTCCCCCCGGGATTAATGTCATTAAAAATGTGCAGTATATCTTCCATACTATAATCCAGAAAATCTTTGTAAAAATTATTGTTGAGACCGTCTTTCCTCGCCGCTTTCCATCGTTCAAATCGTTTGATTGCCATTAAAATGCCCACCTCTTCAATTGATGCAAATAACATCCTATTTTCCTTATCGGATACTTGGGTGTGTTGTGCAAAATGATTTAAGGCGATCGCCAAATCACGATCTGATACGGTACTATGGGTAGTCCCCAATATGGGCTTCCAAGCCCTCACAATTTTCTCTGCAATCGAAATAAAACCATAAAAGGATTGCACTCCCAGACGGAAGTACGTCGAAAGAGCCACCGAACTGTCGCTGGTGAACGATGATATCGCCTTCCCTATCGCTATTTTTTTTCTCCCTGAAGTTTTTCATGTTCAATTTCAATACATTGTGATCTTGTTTCCACATTGTCAAACATCGAGATCTTGAGCCGGTGTGCTTTGCGCCGCCTTCTGTTGGCCTATCTCGTCGTTATTTTCTTGATCGCTCGTGTCCAAACTTTTATTTTTTGTCCCATGACTGCGTATCCGCAGAGGTGTAGCTCGGCCGTGTTGCAAATTTCATCCATTGTCACGGTTGGTTTACCTCCACGCACCGGATAAATTATCCGTGGATGAATTTTCTTCTTTGAAAACATTACAGTTGGGTCCTGTAGAATCATACTTAGTCGTGATCCGACGGAATACACGGGCGATGGACCTGTGTGCATTGATTCCAGCGAAATTGCCTTTCCGAAAAGTAAAATCGATCCAAGCGAATTGCCGAATTACCTCGCCAAAACGTGAACGGAATCTCCACCGGGGTAGCGTCATCTTCCAACACGTTATACTAAGCCAATTGAGAGTATTGTAAATATGCTTCGTGTAATAAATGGGTAAGCTCTTCGCACTCTGTCTTGTTGAGTTTGGTAGTGCCAGTTCGGGTCTTCGACGCAATTAAAGTCTCCACCGAGAATCATGTAATCATCCCCATCGAAATGCCAGTCTTTCATACCGCTATAGAAACGTGATCTGTTTGTGGCTGAGTCTGCAGTTCCATATATGCTCGCTATCTTCCACGGTCCAAGCAAATTTTAATGCTTCTTTTCGTCTATAAATGTTCATTCCACATGCTTATCTGATAAATGTATTGCGGAAACATTAATACTCCCACTCCTGCTGTTCTATTTGTACTCCAATACGCTAGTCTTTTTCCATCAGAAGTGTACTATAGGCCCTTTCCCACATGCTTGCTAAGGTAAGGCTTCATTTGCGGATGTGACGTTGAGTTCTTGAGCGAGAATCACCACTACCCCATTATAGTGATGGGACCTAATCCAGGCTTGCATCCACTCGAATTGCGTTCTTTAAGAAAATCCGCGAACGTTTTGTGTTATAAATTAAATTTTCCTTGACTTTGCTTGGTTTCTTCTTCCCGGAGAGCTTTGGTGGATTTCCATTTCATCAGGGTCTCTCGGCCATTCTTGCGTAAGTGTCACAGACGCCTCGTTGAACAGATTCCCGCACCTTCTCCTTGGAAAAAAGGTCTTGTATATCGTTGCCGTTAGTACCTATTTGCCAGATGCTCTGGCTGCTCCCTCTAGTGTATAGTTAGTGAAACTTGCGGTTCCTCATCTCCCTTCGACACCACCGATGCCATCATACTATGTAGTTGATCCCAGCTGGCCGTATCTGCTTTGTTAAAGTGTGTCATGAGTTCTTTGTAATCCGGATTTGTTGTCATCGCTAGAAGATGTCCTTTCAACTTAACCGCAATAGTATCGTCAAACGCGGTGTCTTTTCCAACCATTGCAGTTATTGTTACACCATGAATAGCACACTTACCATAAGTTTACTTACCTGTTGCTTTCGTTTTGTAGCACATAGCCTGATTAACGCGTTGTGACCATATTCCGCTCGCCTTAGTTTAGACCACTCTTGCGCACTGTTCCGTACCTTGTCTTTTTGTGATTCTTGAGGGAGTATATTACCCTCTCTTTCCAGTCTTCGAACTCCTGTGTTGTTATCGTTGCCACTTTGTCGTTTTTTCCGAGTGTGATTATCCCCTTCCAGCATTGTCGGCGCCATTCCTGGGACAATAACACAAAAAAATGGGGGTGAAACCTCTCCAGTAACTTGTGAGGATGTGAAATGAGCTAGCAGCTGGATAATTGCATCTCGATCCGCTGGGCCTTAATTCACTCCGCTTGGGAAGCTGTTACTCGAAGTATAGGGTTCTTTTTGTTGATACCAGGCCTCTGCCATTTCATCCCACGCCTGCATCCAACCATTGTTAGAATCTCCCTCATCCTCCATTAGGTGCTTAGCTTCAGACAATTCATCGTAAAGCTCCCTCTTGATTGACGAAGAAACTCCATGTCCCGGGTGTAACTCAGCTGCCTTAGGATCTTCTGTGCCCCCCCCCACACTCATCTCCTGCTCTTTCTTGCGTTTTTGTGGAATAACCGTTGGGACCTCCTCCGTGTAATCCGAATCTTGACTAGTATCAGTATGGTGACTGCTCTGTGAGTCACTACTCCCCTCTATCAATGATACCCCTCTGAGATGATTGTATCATGTTATTAACGCATGTTCCTCAGTATTGTAGTCCGTTGCGACTGCTGATCTGGTCGTCTTGTCTGTAATATCGGCTTCTAGAAGCCAAATTGGGTCCTGTTCTGGTCGCCAGATCACCTTGATCTGAAGGAAATATTATAGTTCGTGTGCAGTGTTGTTCCTTGTACAGGAGCGTATCAGCTGCATGAAAGTAGTCTCGTCTGACTGTTGCCGTTCGTCTTGTGATTGAGATGATTCGGACCATAGGGCCCGAAGTCATCACCCTCCACCGTGGTAAAACCCCGGAGGATGCCTTAGAGACGGTTTCCCGTTTCAAGAGGATGTATGTTGATCCTCAGGTGCGCAACGCAATATTGCGCTCCCAAACGGCAGCAGCAACAGCAGCAACAGTAGCGCCCGCACCTAGTGCGAGCGTTGAAGTGGTAAAGGCGCGGATTCCGCCCATTACTGGCGAAGGGTTGAACCCCTTCGTAGGTGGCTCGCAGAGGTGGAAGATGCCCTCTCTGCGCAAAAGATTGTGGGCCCGCGTTCACAAGCTTATTTCCCCACCACATGCCTAGGCGGTCGCGCCAGGGCATGGGCGATGAGCCGCAGATCCACTGATGGATCTGCGTTCCTGACGTATCAGGATATAAAAGCTGAGCTAAAACTTCGAAGCTCCAGAAATGGAGCTTAGCTGCCGTGAAGAGTTCATGAAACTCAGGCAGGGCAAGCTGAGCCTACATGCGTACGCTCAGAAAATACAATATTTATTGTCAAATATTGTATATGAACCGGTGCCCCCTGCCATGCAGGTCACCGCCTTCATGAAGGGACTGAATGACGGTCCCATCAAACAGAGTCTTTATCGGGTTCCCCCAAAGACTCTGAGGGATGCTATCGACCAAAGCATCCGGGAGGAGTTCAGCATGCGTCAATCAGCAGCGCATGCTGGGGTTTGTCGAAAAGCGCAAGCGCCTTTCGACTTTAACATGCCGCCAATGCAGCATGTTAATAATAACAATTTCTCATCGAGACGAAGTTCACACTTCGTCCCGAGACACCAACACCCGCGCCAGAGCGCGGGCGGAGGAGGTCCAGAACCTATGGACCTATCGGTTGCAGTTGCCTCGACACCGAGGCAACCGAAGAACAAGAAGTTCCTTCGCTGCAACAGATGCGCGAAGATGGACCATTACGAATGCATGGCACCGCGACCGGCGCCACGCAGTCAGCGGAGTGGACAGTCCGCTGGTAAGCGACATCAACAGGGGCAACCCTCTGTTGATGCAGAAAACGTCAACAACCAGTAGGGGCGGGGTACGGGTTATCTCACATGCCGACATCGGGCATGTGAGGATAATAGCCCCAGACGGGACTATGTCCTGTCAACGTGTGCAGGGTGAGGAGAAACCTCTCGTCACCCTGGAGGTTAAGCCGCATGGAAACGATGTCTCCATGCGTGCTCTGTTTGACACAGGAGCGTCAAACAATTTCGTTAGAGCTGAGGTTCTAACGTCGTTGAACTTCGTGGAAATTGAATCTCCACGAAGCATGTTGTCAGTCCGGTTAGCAACAGGTGTGTGATTCGCACACGCTTCGAGTTAGACGAACTGTCGTTCAAGGACGAATACATCGTCCTCGATCTTGACGACAAGTTCGATGTTATCTTGGGCATCCCTTGGATGTCCAAGCATCAACCAACGATCGACTGGGTTAACCTGTCGATCGACTGCGGCGGTCTCATAGGATCTGATCACCCTGTGAGAAACCCGGCTGTATCTAATGATACAACCGCAGAGTCAGACAGTCTGGTTGGTAGCGATGGCACCACCAGATCTGATCCGACTAGATCAGCGGATGGTACACCCGCTGACCAAAGTCCAGAGGGACTTACACACGCAACGAACGAGTCGTTGCGTGTCTGTAATGTGTGCAACACTAGTGAAAAACACCCCCGTGTTAAATTTACTACTACGACCGATGACGGTCGTGGTATAGA
>MIQA02012020.1:6840-20890 GCA_001887855.2 Sclerospora graminicola | reverse complement strand
AGCGACTACACCACACAGTCTTCATCAGCAAAAATCTCCTCTGGCAGGAATGTTTTCATGTCCTATGACAATTTCTGTGGGTATTTTTGCTCAAACTGCTTGATAGCCCAAACCTTGATCACTTCGCTTTTCGATCACCCCCGCACTAATCCACATCTTGTGAAAGTCGCCATTTTGCTTTGACACCAGACAGAGCAAACCCAAAAGGGTGGGTAAGAGATACGTCGGCGCTGGTTGACCCACTTTAGAGATTAGAACAGCTACGTTCGCCATTGCTAAGCAAACAGCATAGCCGACAGCCATAAGACGAAAGTAGTGGGTTTAACCAGCTTGTGTGTAATCAAAGTGTAGCGTGAATAAAAGGAGCATACCTGGCAAGATAATGTCGCCAAACCCAGGACACCCCTACCCAATCAAATACGCGCGGCAGCACAGGAAGCATCGGCATTAGAACCTCTATGAGGATAATACCTTACATTACTTTTCATTTCATTTTGTGCCAGTGTGTCACTATCACGACTTTTTACCTCTTGTTTACAATTTTCTTATTGGTTGTAAAAAAATTGTACACTGCTGAAATACGTTACATTCCAGTACATTATGCCAGTCAAAAGGTATGAGAGAAACCTTAAAGATTATGTGTAGAAGAATCCCGCTCTTATAAGTGCCGGCGTGGGAGAAATGGCGGTGAACTTTGTGGAAAGATTTCGAGCTTGTTTCATTGTTTTGAAGCAAAATAAGGTCATAATTGACAAGGACAGAGATTTGAAAAAGAAGTGACAAGAAATCTACAAGCAAAAACACGAGATAGATGTGGCTGCTGCAAATGATCAGCTACTAAAGGCAAAAGCGTTAAGTACATGGATAGTCAAGATTGTCGAAACTCTGAAAGAGCTCAAGAATGCCTACACGATTTAGTGTGCAGATGTCGTTGCACATCGATCCGTCTGTAGTCAATTACTGTATATCGAGTACCTGCTTTTGATAGTAGGGGAGGACGCGATGCTACACCAGGTCCGTTCCTAAAGATACCCGTTCAATTTCGGTCTTATGTTCTCTACGTTAACAACAAGCAAATCGTTAAATTCGTTTCTAAATATTCCTGTGAATCGCGCCACACTATATCGGTACCTGCTTGAAGAAAATGCCAGCAAGATAGTTTCAGGACGCTAACGTGCTGAGCAAGATTAAACCGTTCATGGTGGGTGCAAATCGTGCAAAGAAATGATTCAAAACGGCATGCATCAGGAACAATTTGCACATATGTTCTTCCTACAAAAACATAGGAGTATGTGGCGAAGAAACACAAGTACTTTAGTTCTTCTCATAATTAAGCGAGCTTCAAGGCAACTTTCAGCTGAGGCACTTAATGATCAATGCTCCTCGTGGATTGTCCGTTAAACTAACGTCAAGCTTAAGAGCTAAAGGCGATGGTTTCCGTTTTTTAAGACGACAGGGAGTTTTAAGACGCAAAATCATATGTCGAAGTAGCTTTTATCCTTTCTTCTACGTAGCAAGAGGGCTACATATTGGCTGGCATAGTGTACCATATACTTTCGCTGTGCAATCTCGTTTATGTATACCTGGTAATAGCAACGACGAAAGATTATCACTCTGGAAAGTTGTTTACTACAGAGATTGGTTGGATACAAGCGTGCTTTGGCATTCGAAGCGGCTTGACACCTTCAATAATTAGCGGAGATGTCCGAATAAAAGACCCATCCTAATTAGAGGCCTTGACCAGTCACTATCAAATAAAAGAAGACCAGATTATATTCTAGAGAATAGACAATGTTCCCCGCTCTCCCGAACCATTCCCGGCAATGGCATGCCGCAACTCAATCCAACTCAGCACCAAGCTAGAAGTTATCAAGTGGATCCAAGGAGTGGGTGGCAAAGTACACTCGCGAGCGGAGGCCCACTTTCGTAAGATGGATCCTGACGTGGATGAGGCTGCCGTCCAGAAGTGCGTGATGAGATTCTGGTGGCAAAAACACATTAGAAGCGCCGTGCTAGTGGTGGGCGCAAGCCTATCTCACTCGATATGGAGACCATGCTCTACGACGAGATCGTTTCGAAAAGACTTCGCAAGGAGAAGGTCACCCGTGCTTGGATTGTTGACATGGCTCAGGCCATCTACACGTCGCTGCATGTGACGAAGGAAAACCCGAACCCATTTATGGCATCGACACATTGGGCTCGCCAAGTTCATGGACCGGTTTGGTTTCTCGCTCCGCCGCAGGACCAATCTCACTATTCGCACGGACGAGAAGCTTAATGCGCAATCGATCTCCTACATGTGGAACTTGACCGGTGCAAAGCCCAGCATGAACCGCGAGAAGACCATCCACATGGATGAGACACCGGTCTACTTTGAGGACGCGAGAGCCATGACCGTCGATCATACCGGTGTATGGCATGTCGAAGTCCGGTCGACGGGATATGCATCGATGTGCATTACTGTCATCCTTCCAGTGACAGCAAGTGGGATTTGTTTAATTCCCGTTCTCATCTGGAATGGCAAGCCGGTTGGATCGTTCCAGGAGATCAATGGTGTCTACGTCACGATCCAGCCGCGAGCATGGTTGACAGCGCGTGCTGAAGCGGTGGATTGATCCTCTGCTCGACACAAGTGAGAGACGCTATCTCGTTTGGGACTCGATGAGATCCCACATCTCCAAGGAGGTCTAGGACAAGTGTCAGACGCGTAAGATTAGAATATGTGTTGTTACTGGTGGACTCACACCCTACGTGATATCGCCTTCTACAGAGGGTTCAAGAACATTCTGAGTGATGGGATCAACGCGTGGAAGGAGAGCGATCAAGTCTCGTACACAAAGTTTGGTAATCCTCGTCCTCCTGAGGTGGAAGTTGTTTGTGGCTGGGTCCGTCGTTCGTGTCTCGAGACGGATCGAGTCACAGTTTCTAACTCTATCGCTGCTGCAGGCTTCTCCGACAACGCCTACGACTAGCATATTGCTCACCACGATGTATACGGAGAGAAATATCTCCCGGCTTGGGAGACTAAAAAGACTGAAAGTGAGACCGACCCGTTCAACATGGAGGAGTTCGACGACTGCCTGGATGTGATCAGCATCATTCATGATGAATAAAAGCCCGATTCCCGAATACAGCTTGTTTTTTTAATTGTTTGCTACTATGATTTAGAAGACCGGTTTCTAATAGGCCGTTTCCGTTTTATGCAGTAACAACCAGGCGCCTTAACTTGAGTGATTTTGGTCGCATTTCGTGTAATAATATGTCAACAATCATATCGTTCTAGTACGAGCAGTCATTGAGAAGCATGAAGGAAAAACTCCTTGCGGTCAATATCAAGCTACCAAGATTAGCAATCGACCACACTGGATGTGAGTGCGAATTTTGTGCAAGTTTTTGTCTTCTACTGTATCGCCGCTCGCCTTCAAAATATCCGAGAAGATTGCATAGAATTGTAAAGCTACGTTGGACGGCTAACCGTCAATCAGCCCAGAGCACATTTCGGACCAGAGCATATTGATACTTTGTGTGCCATTTTGGAGAAGGTCAAGGCGCCTTGCGATGAATACAAACCCTTGGTCGAATTAACACAGCAGCAGGACCCACGTCCAGCTGACTTTTTATGGTACTTTCGTACGCAAAACAGTGGCTGCTGACCGATTGTTTAAACGCTGTCGAGGGAGAACATTCAAGCTTGCAGCAGAGGATGAAGATGATGAGTTTGAAGATGCCATTACACCTCCTAGTATTTTCGTGTGGACAACCTTGCGGCATGGAGCTGGAATATTGCTTTTGTCCAGAGAATCCGTTGGTACCCATGGAAATATACAGTGGGTATGGATTGTAGGAGCGACCGTTTGAGTTATAAACCAATCGTGTGTAGAAGACGAGATTCAGCTTTGTATTCAGTCAATTCAAGTACACGAGATTATTGAAGGTAGCAAAAACTATAGTATTTTCGACCACATCAGTGAAAATCGCGAAGATTTAATTATTTAATAATTCCATCTCAACGGATACTCCTTTCGCTCACATATTTGTACCTGCCTACCTAAACATTTACGTGGGTATTTTCGGATTTTTTTAGTAAAGGATCAGACGCTCGTCATGTGGATGATCAGTATATTCGTGGTGGAATCAGAGGAATCTTCCGCATCCGAGTACGTTGATTGCGCACAATGATGTGCAAATTGCGCCAACTGCACGCGTAGAGAGTCAGGTTGAGAATGTCTGCTTCATGTTTGCGCTTCATGGCCAAAATTGCTTTGGAGCCGAGGTAAATAATTTATTTGTTGAGACATCCGAATTTGAACATGAGTTTGTAAGGAGTACTTGCCGGACTAGCGTAATAGTTTAGCATGCTGGAGGATAAAAGAATGCAAAGGACATGAACGACGTGCATAAAATGTTAGTAATGAGCGACGTCTTGCTGACGAAAACTAGTCACTCAAGATCACTTTGTTGTATGAATTATCTTTCTTGCAAGTACTGTACTTTTTGTGGTGGGGCACTATGTTATGAGAAAGAGAAATGGGCTTTGAAAGTGAAAACTCCATACATCGAAGGCAAAGCAACCATAATGGCTTCCACTACTGGCATGATTTTCCTGGAAGACGTTGAAGCCCCAAGGAAAATTTGTTGCCCAAAGTGAAAGGCCTGAAGGTTATCTTAATTCAACGTTAATTTATACTTCCAATATTCACATGTTGAATTTGGGTGTACTTTGCGATGAAAAGACACAGTCAAAATTCATTGGGCGAAATTACAGTGGTTTCCTTTATATACAGATTTCAAGTTAAAAAAATTTATGTTAGGATTTTTTAACATTACATAATACACTTTTCAATTTACGCTAAAGAACGCAGGCAACTTTTCGACCTAAGCACTCCTCGGTATACTGGTACTAATAGACCAGTATACCTCGCATACGCATACGCCCCCAGTATACACTTACCGGTTACTGGCGGGTACAAGTAGCAGTGAGCTTTTCCTACAGGTTATGAGCCCAAGGTTCACGGGGCTAAGGTCATTTTAAAAACTACAAGTCTGAACTTCCTGATTTTTGGTTAACACCAAGAATTTTTTGAAAAGTCCCCACTCGAAAGGGTCAATTTTCACTAAGTTCTCATTGTTGGAGAACTACGCTGTGAATTCACGTATTTTGGAGTATTGCGGTTTCAATTTTTAAGTTCATTTTCGTGGAATTCACGTTCTCGATTTCTTTTTCGTGGAATTCACGTTCTCGGCTTTCTTTTCGTGAAATTCACGCTCTCGGTTTCTTTTTCGTGGAGTTCACGCTCTTTCGTTCAGTTTTCGTGGAGTTTACGTTCTCTGTCTCTACATGGAGGAAGACAAAGGAGTAGCGCCGGTGGCCAATGTGGCAGCGCTATTGGAGTACGTCAAAAAGCTTGAAGAACGCGTAGAGATAATGGAAGACGAGCGTTCGACGCCTTCTGCCCCCAGCACATCGCCGGGATCGAAAAAGGACTCGCCCATGGCAGAAGAAAGAAGTGTGTTCAGGGAAACGGTTAAGAATTATGGGCCGTTTGGACAACGAATGACCATCAATGACCTCAGTGCCGAAGATGGAATAGAAAGAGGTGGTGCAGCACGTGCCGGTGCACCTAATGTACACCAAGGTCAGGCGGCTGGAGTAGCGCCGCAAAGAGCTGCAGGTGGTAATGTACCACCTGGATGTTACGTTCCCCAAAATTTTGGCCCGCCTGGGGGCATGAAAATACCAAGGTTGATGATTCAAAATTTTTCGGGAGTGGAAGTGTACCCTGGACTTGGAGCGGGTTTCAAACAGTGGGCATATCTCTTCATAGAAGCTGTGGAGATTGCCGAGTTGTCGTCTGGCTTTACATGGACTGAAAGACTCAAAGTAAACAAGCTAGGCGAACATCTGGAGGGTGTGGCGGCAAATTATTTCCAGGCGAATATAGCAACATGGTGGCAAATGTCACCACAGCTTTATTTCGTTCTGGACCAGATGTTAAACGCTTTCAAGGTCAACATTACACGCCACCAGGCAGCACTGATGTTTGCGGCTAAAAAAGACCCGCACAGGACGTGGACGCAACATTTTTTATATCTGGTATTTTTGGCTAAAGAGAGGGGCTCGAATGAGCAACTAATAGTCGAAAATATTGTGAAGCATGCAGCCCCACAACTGAGATTAGCGTTGATGATACGCTATGATCCGAAACGGCAAGATTTTATGATGCACGCTCAAGAACTTGTCGCCTGGGCACAAGAACTCGATGAAGACGCCCACAAGAATAAAGTATTCGGCAAAAATACGGTGAACTCTGTCGAAGAACAAAAAGGAAAGCGAACGTGTTTCAACTGCGGTATGGAAGGTCATATACAAAGACACTGTCGACAGAGTGGAAAAAGACCGCAAAATAAACGTTTCGAACGAAATGGAAGACGCCAAAATGATGGAAACAATGAAAAACGTTTCGTATTGTCGACCATTTTAAACGATGATACGAACCATGAAGCAACAAGATGCGACATTATGTCAAACGAAGAAATCTGGATTGTCGACAGCGGCGCTAGTAGACATTTAGTGTCGAATGCAGAGGCATTGGACAACGTACGGAACTGCGTCGAAGGAGAAAACATGACGCTTCCGGATGGAGGAACATTGGAAGTTACAAAAGTCGGAAGTGTGACACTAAAGAGTGATTTTTCTACCATAACGCTCACGGAGGTGTATTTTGCGCCAAAACTTACCAAGAATTTGATTTCACTCGGATGTCTCCGAAAGAAGGGATGCGTATTGACAGACAACGGAGAAAACATGTATCTCATGTGCAAGAACGAGGTTATGTTCGAAGTGAATGGTTCTGGATATGTTTTCACTGCAAATTTACGTACTGCAAAGGAACCAGACACAGCACAAGTATTTTCAGACATGGTAATGAGTGTGGTGTCGCAAAACCTGGATGACGACTACCAAGAAGGAACCCTGCACCAATTTCACGTGAGGCTAGGTCATTTAGCCTATGATACCATTGAAAGATTGGCGAAAGAACCTGCATCTGGAATTAGACTCACAGATCACCGCAGGGCAAATTGCCTCACGTGTGCGGAAGGGAAGACCACAAGAACAAAACAACCGCAAAAAGATTCGGGTCAAAACGCGCCAATAGACCGTATTGGTGGCGTTATATGCAGTGACTTGAAGGGGCCTATCACGCCAAGAGATAGGCGTGGAAACAGGTATCTCGTGGTATTCATCGATCATTTCTCTAGCTACGTACGTGTCTTTGCTGCAAAAACTAAAGACCAGGCAGCAAAGATGTTTGAACATTTCGTTATTTGGTTTGAACGTGAGTTCAATTGCCGCGTTCACGTTTTGCGAACTGATGGAGGCGGTGAGTACCGCAATGTAGACCTCTTCTGCAAGAAAACGGGTGTCAGAAGACAAATTACGGAAGCTGGAACTCCAGCTTCCAACGGCAAAGCAGAACGAATGAACCGGACTATATTTAATATGGTCCGGTGCATGATATTTGGATCGGGTGTTTCGCATATGTACTGGTCTGAAGCGGCGGAATACGCCAGCTACATTTTGAACAGAAGTCCAACAAGATCGAACCCGAGACGTGCATCCCCGATTGAAGTTTTAACGAAGAAAAAGACAAACGTAACGGATATCGTAGTTTTTGGCTCGCCGTGCATGGTTTGGCGTGACGCCAAGAGAAAATCACTTGGAAAACGCGCTGAAAGAGCGTTAATCCTGGGTAAAAATGACGAAACCAAGGGCTACAAGGTTCTTCTTATGAAAGATCGGGTAGTAACTACAACACGTCACGTCAGCAATATCGAGACGCTTTCGGACGAAGCAAATAGAAAAATCATACGTGCGCTCGAAGGAGCGAGTGCAGATGAACCTCCTAGATACGAAAGCGAGGAAAATCAAAGAGAACAAGTTATGGAACGCACCCCGGTTGCGAGTGACGATGGAACGAGTGAACACAGAAACGAAACTGATACGGCGACAGCACCAAGAAAATCGGGCCGTAAAGTGAAGAAAACACCCAAAGCTATGGCTCAAATGGCGAAGAAGTCAAGGTCGTACACAAAGAAGCAAAGTTTCGAAGGAGGAGAACAAAAAACGGGAAGTAAAGATGAAGAAAATTTACTATTTGCGTTCGCGGTATGTGATACGAATATTACGAATGATGGAGAGACAAATTCGGAGCCTGACCCCACCAATTACAAGGAAGCGCACCAAGGCAGCCAAGCAGAAAAGTGGAGTCTGGCGGAAAAAGCTGAAATTACAGCTTTAGAAGACCTGGGAACTTGGAAGATTATCAAGAGAGACGCACACAAAAGACCACTACCGACAAAATGGGTTTACAAAACCAAGCGTAAAGCCGACGGAACCGTGGAACGATACAAGGCGAGACTTGTAGCACGGGGCGACAAACAAGTTTTTGGGGAAGACTATTTCGTCACATTTTCGACGGTGATGGAAATCAGTAATATGAAAGTGATACTGATAATGGCACTCATATGGAACGTGCCGGCAAGACACGGGGACGTACCTAGTGCGTACCCTAAGGCTAAGGTGGAAAACGACTGTGAGATTCACCTGAAGATACCACAAGGAATGGAGTTATCGGTGGAAACATTAAAAGAGTTTGGTGTTACGTCTTCGAAGGAGCTAGTTCTCAAACTTGAACGAAACCTATACGGTTTAAAACAAGCAGGACGTTTGTGGTATGAATTGCTGCGTCGAACACTTCTCGAAATGGAATTCGTTCAATGCTTGACGGACACGTGCGTTTTTGTACGAAAAAACAATTTTGGAACGGTTCTCGTTGGCGTGTATGTGGATGACCTGTTGGTGACAGGATCTAACGCATCACTAGTGGATGATTTTTTTGAAAACATGAAAATTTTAGAGCTTAAGGACTTGGGAAATGTTTCGAAATTTTTGGGAATGAGAGTGGAAAGAAGTTCCGAGCACGAGTACCTGTTGGATCAAGAGTTAACGATTGGAGATATGCTAAAGAAACATGGTTTGAGCGAGGCAAATGCAGTGAAGACACCAATTTCGGAGATTGAAATGCATAATGAATTGAATGAAATGCTTCTGATGAAACCTCAAGAAAATTTACCTACGATAAAAGACTGCCAGTCTTTAGTAGGAAGCCTGTTGTGGATATCTCGAGTCTCAAGACCAGATATATCTTTTGCCGTGCACCGTGCTACACGGCATACGCACGCGCCTACTCTTGCGGACTACAAAGTGGCGAAGCGCATTGCAAGATATTTAAAGGGCACACAGGGGCTAAAACTGAGCTTGAAGTCGGAAGACAGTACGAAATTGATGAAATTGCCATTGGAAATTGTGAGCTATAGCGATGCGGACTTTGCCGCTGATCGTGAAGACCGCAAGAGCATCAGTGCCAATGTTATTTTCGTAAACGGTGTAATAGCTGGGTGGAGCTGTAAGAAGCAAGGTACGGTAGCCTTGTCAACTGCAGAGGCCGAGTTTGTAGCTGCTGCGGTGGGAGGAAGAGAAGCGCTTGGATTACGAGAGCTTTTCGAGGAAATTGGCGTGGAATCAAAAGCACCAATTATCCTAAAAATTGATAATCAAGCTGCCATAAAGCAGATGCAGAGTGAGGCGAGCGCTGCCAGCGCAAAACATGTTGATGTGAAACTGAAGTTTTTGAAAGATTTTACGAAAAAAGGAGTGGTTAAGCCGGAACACGTCGCGAGCGAAGACATGATCGCTGACTTGCTGACCAAGACCCTACATGCGCCAAGGGTTACGGAATTGAGAAAGAAGATTGGTTTGAGATAAGTTGCCTACAACTTTATGATGGTTTTGCGACTACGAATATGCATGCGAATTGGAAATCTGAATTAATTTACGTTGATGTGGAACCCCGGTAATCTCGGAAGGAGTGTTGAATTTGGGTGTACTTTGCGATGAAAAGACACAGTCAAAATTCATTGGGCGAAATTACAGTGGTTTCCTTTATATACAGATTTCAAGTTAAAAAATTTATGTTAGGATTTTTTAACATTACATAATACACTTTTCAATTTACGCTAAAGAACGCAGGCAACTTTTCGACCTAAGCACTCCTCGGTATACTGGTACTAATAGACCAGTATACCTCGCATACGCATACGCCCCCCAGTATACACTTACCGGTTACTGGCGGGGACAAGTAGCAGTGAGCTTTTCCTACATCACATTCTTGGATGATTACAGGGTCCTTTTACTTGCTTAAACAGTCCTCGCTATGGAATTTCTTGGGGAGCTCTGGGCGCTGCAAATACACCTTTTTTCCATCATTTGAACCAAGGCCGCAATCATTTGCACCTCCCCTCCCCGTCGACTCTTAAGTTCTTATATTCCGTTATTTATCGTATTTGAGAGGTTATATCATAGTATATTATGGTCTTTCCGTCAATCCTGCGAGTGAAGTGTCTTCGATTCTACACCTTTTACCATTCGTTCTTTCCAATTGCTTAATTTAAAACAACCAGTACAAAATTTGGGATGTATGCAGACCAAACGTTTTGATTCAAAACAACAGTAACATTTTTCAAAATGACCAAGGTAACGTCTGTTAAGGTTAGGTGTAACACACTATTGCAGTACACTGTACGTAAAGTATAATGTGCTCAACGACGTGTCTGGTAGCGGCAAAAGGGTTGTGCTGTATCTCCATAGAATCGGCGGTCACTGCCGTCGTAAAATGATATTCTACGAGCGTTTGTGCAGAGAATAACCTATGACTTGCTTTATTGGGGTGTGAGTGACCTCAATTAGCATAAGACGTGTGGGCACATTACTGTATGAATTTACGTGGATAATACAAACGACTTTATTACGTTCGCAAAGCGCTCAATCTTTTTCAATGAGCTAAAGAACTGGCGAGAGCACCAGCATCGTCGCGGAAAAATTCACTTAATCCTCACCATATAATTGACTGATTTTTTCCCACTTTTTCTCTCTTCTTTTTATCGCCGCCGTCGTTTTGTATTCTTGCTGTTTCCTCCCATCTTGGTGCCTTCTTTCCGTGTTTTCTTCATCTTCACCTTGGTAAATTTAGCGGTTCTAAGACACTTTGACCCAATCCAAACTCCTTTTCTCCCTTCCTACTTTGTCCAGAAACTTGAATTTTCACTCGAAGATGATAATGAGCAATTGGAATCGCTGGAATATACCACCGTTTCTTCACTTCATCTCGCTCTTCCGAGACTTCTTTTACTTGTGGACTTGTGATAGTAAAGACATCAATCCCTTGAGCTTTCGCGGCTTGAGTTCGTTGTTGTTTCTCGCGTTTGCGCTCGTCTTCATCCTGATCAAACACTTCCAAGTAGTCAGTAATGAGTCGAAACCCTGCGGGATACATTGCTCCTGGCAACGTCGTCCTAAACTGCTCTTCTAACACATAAAGCGAGCCACTGGTCGAGACCGCGAGCACACTGTCGCGACCTCGATCCCATACTAACATCCTTGACGCCAAGCAACACACGGCCCACGGAGCACGGACTGCTCCTGTCGAATGAAGCGCCACTTCTTCAAGCCAAAGCGAGTTCTCGTTTGTGGCTGTGGTTGGAATCTCGAAGGGCGAAATCAATTGAAACTCGTGAATGCCTTTCGAACTTGTCAAAAGCAGTGCAGTTTCACGGACATTAACACAAAGATCGACAAATTGGACCCCGACAGTTAACTTAAGACGATCGTGACATTGAAATGTCGAGGTCGAGCACTGCGACCGTCGTGCGCGACCTTGTACAGTAATACGACGTCCGGAACGCCCATAAGAAGCAAGGATGGCATGTCGGGCGGTGGTTTGTGACGTCAAGGGTAAAATGTCCGTGTTCTCGAGGGGAATAGCGTCCAGTTCGGTACGTTACCCCGACACGAGATTCAAAACCACGGGACGAGCATTCCAGTAACTCAAATTTCATGCTGCCTTCCTTGCAGGATCCGCTGATGTCGATCCGACAAAGAGTTTAAATTGTTTGTTACTTACCGTTAGTGGAGGAACTGGTGTGATTCTACCGGTATTGGTCGCAAATATGCGACATTGATCATTTTGAAAAAATATGATCGTTTTGAAACATCCTGTTCTAGAACTATACGTATGGTATACACTTTTTATACATGCCCCGTCTTTGGGTGGGCGTTTTGAATTAAACAATTGGGAAGAACGACCGGTAAAAGGTGTAATCACACGCATTCCAATCGTCAGCCGCTTGTTAGCTTTGACGCTCCAATACTGAACCTATGCTGGCCCCGCTTTGCCATTGATTTTTGGCAGATCATCTACTGTACACTTTACATGTGCGAATATGACGATACATGTCGCATAAAGGGCACTGCTTGTGTGTGCAAGTATTCCAGGGCATTATGGACTTTGTATGTGTGGATGTATGCTTTTGTATCGGTGCGTGTATGTGTCAATATGTAAAAGGGAACTATGTGCATGTCTGCGTGTGAAAGTGTCGAGTTGGCTTTGTGATTATACTAAGTTTTAGTATATCAATCTATCTAGACATTTCACTATGGCACGTATTTTTTGTGAAATGTCTACCTTTTTTCAGTCATTTGCATCAAAGCCGCAATCATTTGCACCTCGCCTCAATAATTTGCACCGTCGACTCTTAAATTTTTGTATTCCGTTATTTATCGTATTTGAAAGGTTATATCATTTAGTAAAGTGCACCAATGTTCAAATAGGAAAGCGACCAAACCGTTTTTGTTTGTCCCAAGGTGGAGCATCCAAACCGCTGCCGAATCTTGGGTCAGACATGCTTTTCCTCGCGTCTTTTGCTTCCACTTGTCTGTTTCGCCCTGCTGTTGCTTCTGCTACTTCTCCTGACGCTTCTGCATCTCACGACGGCGCTCCCAAATCCACAACGTCGTCACCGAAAAGCATCATCTGTCAGTGCCAATTGGTGCTCGCTCTCATCTTCATCGTTCTCCGGACTTTTAATCAGAACGTGTTCCGCTTGCGTTATCCTTTTGCAACGTGAACTGACGTCTGATCGATCGCATGAAGCATCGTATCGCAAAGATGCACCGCTTTTGCTCATTCTATTTGTCGCTGAAGCTTATTGAGACGTCGGCACATTGATTCTTGTCCCGGAGCATTGGCTTACAGAGTCAGTAAAACTGCAGCTTATGGTTTGCATGGGTACGGGTGGCTTGCTCATGTTGTGTTGTAATGGGAAAAGTGGACACGGTGGTACATTCCTCAGTAATGCTACTCACAGAGCTTGTATCGGATTCGTTGCTTCGGTGACTGACACGAGAAGGGGATTTATTAGTGCTATGCACTTGGTGAGCTATCGTTTCATTGCCAGTTGGTGTTTTTTCTCTCCTCCAAACGGTTCCTTCTCATTCCCCTCGCTCGCAGTTCCCCCAGAAGCCGTCAACCAGGCCATTCAAGATTTAACTGGACAGTAAATCAAAGAACCGACTCGTAAAAAGATGTTCGATCGAGCCTCCTGATCACTCGGATTTTCTTTTTCATGTAAACTGGTTTCGGACAAGGAACGGGTATCTTTGCCACTCGTGGGTTCTCCTTGGTTCCCACCCTCGTGCCTTTCATAACTCAGGCAATGCATCGTCCGTCCAAAGAAAGCGTGTTGCTTGTGTGGCAGCATTCAGCGCATTTGCGGATATACTAGTAGTAGGCATCTACTGCTTTCCGATCCTCATCATCTGACACCGGGGGCACACGGCTCGCGAACAGTGGAACCGACTTATATTCACGAAGCTATCGTCGCCATTGCTACCATGCAGTCGACCCAAGCTCTCGTCAAATGAGCTCTGCGTATCCGAAGGCGGTAGAGAGAACTGCGCAACAGACATATCTGACGTCTTGCGTCTCCACGCTTGACGGTGAATCTGCTGGCGATACGCATCCTGTCGTTTAGTCCCCGACAAGACGCGTCCATCTCCAGAAAGTGGAACATCGTCTCTTTCTCCTGAACTGAAAGCGAAATGGAGCACGGACTCCGTTTCACCCTTTCCCGATGTAAGTTCTCGTTATTTTAT
>MIQA02012018.1:0-33145 GCA_001887855.2 Sclerospora graminicola | reverse complement strand
TTGGTATGCCATGTCAACAATCACTATTTCTTATTATATCCACGAGAACTTCACTTAGTGACTGTGACAACCATCGTGATCGTGATCTCCATCATTCTTCCAGTGCCTGGGACTGGGCTTAACGACCATATTTGGCTGATTCTTCCACGTCGTAAATATCCGTTGGCCACCATCTTTTCTTCTTGATCGTGATCGACCTTTTCTCACCCATCAACCGTCATATGTTGATGGGTGTTCTATCGTCACCAATCAACGGCCATGTGTGGTCCACTTCAGTCCCAATATTTCCCGATCGCTTCACCACAGCCGCCCCTGAGACTAACTGTAGCCGCACAACGACTGCAGTTCGACTCACTCACTTTTGAACTTCCTCTCTGGTGATCACCATGGCCGACGCAAGCCGATCTCCTCTTCCTTCTTCGTCTTCTTCGGCTGCTCGCCCGATCGCTTCTTCGCCCTCCGTCTCCAGCTCGGCTACCCCTGCGATCGCCCCGATCACGACCTCTACGCCGATCGCGACCAGCCTCATCCGACCGACGACTGCTCTCGCTTCATATCGACCGTCTTGGAGTCTTCCTGCTCGACCCTCGTCAGATCGCCTTCTCCGTTCCTTGGAGCAGCTCACTCGGTTGATAGATGGGTCGGGCTCATTCACGTTGGGGCCCGTGGAGGCTTGTCGGCTGCGATCGGAACTCCGAAGTGCAATTCCCGAGTTGTTTCTCTGTATGATACCAACCGGGCACTTACGGCTGAGTTATCCAATCGTCGGATCGCGGCTGATACCTCGGCACGTGATTCCGCTGATCTGGCCACCCAACTGTCGGTTCTCCGGCTAGATCATGATCGGCTTGGCAAGGATCATGATCGGCTTGACCAAGAATTGCGGGACCTGACTGATCGCTTCCAGGGTGTGACGATGGAGCGTGATCAGTTGTCAGCTGACCTCGCTGCTCTTCGACTCTCCAAACCTTCGGACACCGTCGCCACCTTGCAGTCGCTGATCGACACGATGGCTATCACCATCCGTAATCAGGGTACGTCCATCTCATTCACTCCTTTTATAATCCATATTTGACTCTCCATGTTAAATTCCAGATGAACGTATCGAATCCATGAAGAATTCGATGGTCGAGATGGTAGATCATCTGCAGCGCATCGATGATCACCGTCTCGACCGTGATCAGCTCCTGCACGACAGAATCCGTACTGCCGAGGATGTAGAGCGTCGGGAGATTGAGGCTCGTTATGCGGATAAGCAGGTCCAGCTCTTGACCAAACAGCTGGCTGATTCTCGTATTGGTCGCGCTGATGTACAGAAGAGGCTGGATGAGGGTCGGAAAGTGGCTGAAAATTGCCGGCATGAGCTTAATCTCGCTCGGGTCAAACTTGAGACCCTAGAGCTTGATGATCGTGCCTGGCTTCAGCATAACGCTGACCTGAAGAGTCTCGCGGTACACACCATGGACAGGTGGACCAAAACAGACACCGGTTCAGGATCAGTCCGGACGGCCTTGCAACGACTTCCCGGCCTGATCAGCTCGTTCGCTCCATCTGGCACACCGCCGCAATCTCCTGCGTTTGCCCCGCCTTCGCCCGCGTCCTCCGTCGCTTCCTTGCCTGTTCGTAGTGCTGATCAGCCCGTGATCAGCACTTCACAAGCTCCCACGTCATCTCAATCTCGTCCACCGGCGACTCCACGACCAGCGCCTTCGGCCTCGAGTTCTGGGAAGCGTAAGCAGACCAGCTCGTCGAAGCAAAGGATGAGTCTCGCCAAGCGATCACGTCTTATGGTTGAATCGGATGACGAATCAACCGATCTGGACGAGAGGACGTTGCCTGTTCTGGCCCGATCGCGCAGCACTGATCGCCGTACGCCAGCACCGAGTTATTCCGGGGTGAATTCGCTGGCTCAGGCCGTCACTTTACTGGAGTCTGATGACGACGATGACGATGATTTCGAGGAGGAACCACCGGCTCAAGCTGATCCTGACATTCCTCCGACGACCACTGGGGCAGTGATCGCCCCGCCACCTAATTTTACGGGCGTCTTCATTCCTGCAGATCGATCGTCGATCAAAGAAAACGATTACAGCTACGATCCGAACCGACCGTTCATGGATCTGTATGTCGTTATGCAGGGGAGGCCAACTCCCGCTCACATGGCCACACGGAAACCTTGGAGTGATGATCAGGTCTGGGATCTGACGCCTCGGGTTCTCGAAGTGCGGAAGAAAAGCGTCCCTCGCTTGTGGTCCCGCCCGCCAGGCTGGATCTTCCCGATCAGATCGCCGGCACCCAAGGACAAGCAGTGGCAACCAAGGTTGCTGACCAAACATGCTATCGAACTCATGATCGGTTCGGCACCCTGGGATGTCCTCCTGACACCCATGCCCGGGCTGGCGTTCCCTGATCGCCCTTGGTTTGTCGAGCTACAGGGGCGCTTGGCTTTATATCACCAAGAGCACGTGCAAGCGATATGGGAGGCGACTCACCATTTCCCGATCACGACGGCGATGCGCAAGGACGCGTGGATCGAGCACTACCATCATGCTCGCAAGCGTCGTCGCACCAAAGCCGGGGCTGCTTGGGCCACGATCTGCGATTATGTTGTCGACGGAATTCGGCACGGCGAGTGTGATCTGGACGTTTTCCTGTTCCCTGGCGTCCTGCATTTAACTGTTCGTCGAGCGGGATCGCGTGGACTCAAGGCTGACGGCGGGGATTGGTATCCCGGTTATGGGCACATAACTCCGGTCGCCACACTGCGTGATTGCTTGCTCTGGACCGATCAGCATGAGCCTTGGCGAAACCAGTTCCGATCGAGTCCCATGGATCATCCAGGATACAAGATTGCTCGCCTGCGCACTAAATATGGTCCATGATCGTCGTGATAACCAACTTTTATTTCGTTCTCCATAATCACTTAATATATCACGACATTCCTTGATGATCTTCTCGTTCCACTTTCGTAAATCTTGTTCATGTCTCATTATCACTTCCATCTTGTAGGTCGATCGTTCTCATGTGTACAGGTATAATTCTTGAGTAATATATATATGTATATGCATTCGTTTCTTCCAAACCAGTCCAACCGCCCTGATCTCCACTTGCCCGATCATCATATTTGCTGATCAGCCACAATGTGTCAACCCAGGCTATTGAGATTCCTGGTTACCCTCTTCGTGGGTTTGCATCACCTCAAAACGATTCCTTCTCACCCGATCACGTTCGAATTCCCTCAGTAACGCTCCACAATTCAGATCACGCTCATCTATCCACTCGGGATCGTCGTAACCTTTCCAACGAACCAAATATTCACGGTGGGTCCGGCCAAAACGGGTTTTCTTGCCTGATCGGGTATCCAAAACCTTCTCCACCTCGAATTCGTTCGGGTCCAGCGCTCTTTCCCAACTATCTTCGGGTAAGAGAGCCTCGTCAAAATCAAACCTTGGCTGATCATCTCCTGACAGCCTAGTTTTAGGCCGATCAGGGTATTCTCGGACCAGTTTCAACTTTGACAAGTGAACAATCGGGAAAATTCCATAATCAGTACCCGCGGTAATCAGTCGAGCGGCATGATCACCGATTAGTTCGGCTACACGGAACGGTCCATGCCATAAATGTGCTAATTTCTTGGCATATCCTTCTTTCACACGATCCAAGTAAAGCCAAACTCTTGATCCTGGCTCGATATTATGCGAATCGGCCTGATCATTGTTCCGATCAGCTCTTTCTTGGATGGCCCTTCGTAATCGTTCGTTAACTTGTTCCCGCGCATGTTGGTAGTGACGTTGGAGTCCCATGCGCCATCGACGAGCTTCGCGATCTCGACCTCGTGTGCAACCAACAGGGATCACTGACTCGATGGTAGATCGGGGGTCCCAACCATATGCCAGATAGAATGGGGTATCTCCCCTGATCCGATCAAACGAGGAATTCAATGCAAACACCAGTCTCTCCGCATATTCATCCCAATCTTGTTGCGCGGAGTCTGCGACATACATCTTAATAGCCCTGGTCAACGTTTGTACCATCCGCTCGGCTTTACCATTCGCCTGTGGACGGTACGCCATGGTCGCGCTCTGTTTCTGGCCAAGCATCTGATTAAAAGATCGGAACACTTCGGCCATAAAACCTGGTTCACGATCATGCCTGATCACTTCACTGGCTCCAAACCGTCGGAACACACATTCTTCGTAACTGCAAGCGACTTGTTGAGCCGTTCGAGTAGATCCCGCTTTCGCGATCACCAATCCCGTGAACAGATCAGTCCAGATCAGCAGCTCGGTATTGCCCTTGAACGATTTTGGGAGGGACGGTATGTGATCCATCGCGATCACTTGGAAAGGGTAGGTCGCCTGGATATTTCCAGGTGATCTTCCCCGGATATTTGGCATACCTTTTCCAGTTTCGCAATCCGTACATGTTCCAACAAACTTTTGTATACTTCGATATAATCCTCTCCAATGGAAATGTTTACGGATCCTGTGGTACGTTCGTCCTACGCCCTGGTGGCCACCCTCCAAACTGACATGATAATGGTGTAAGATATCAGCTTGTAAAGTCTCCGGGATCACGAGTCTGGCCGATCGGTCCAAATCCGCATCGGCCTGATCAGCTGGTACATAATAAAACAATAGATCATTTTCGTCGATCTCGTAGTTAGACGCGATCTTGGCACAATCTTTTGCCTCACTCTGGCTCAGCTTCTCCAGATCACCCTTTAGAAACGCCTTCAAATCACCGATCCATTTTTCCTCGTCTTGAGCCTTGAGAATTCTTTCGATCCGCATCTCTTGTACTATTTCCTCTGTCAGGCTTCCGCGAGAGGGTGATCTGTTGGGTGGTGATCTGGTTCGTGATCTCGTCGTGATCAAGATCTGGGCTGCTTCCTTTTCATTTTCCACACGGATCAGCTCCGGCAGCCTATTGATCTCCACCAGTTCTTCCAACAGCGCTTGATCAGTGATTATCGATCCGGCCTGATCACGCATAGCCATAGTTGCTAAGTGATCTGCACTCCGATTCCAATCACGTTTCACATGCAAAAGATCATGTCTTGGCCACCCACGTAAAGCTTTCATAACGCGATCATTCAGTAGTTTCAGACGCGGCGCTTTACAGTCGATCTCTCCAGTGATCTGCCGAATCACCAGGTTTGAATCTCCGCATATAATTACTCTTCCAATCTTTTGCTCTCGCAAGAGATCCAAACCTAGCAGCAGACCACGGTATTCAGCCTCATTGACCGTGATACCTGGAGTATAATCTGAACCGGCTGATATAACAGTCCACTCTGGCAATTTCCATAGCAACGCGCTATACGCCCCTACACCTTTCTTCACACTCGCTGATCCGTCGAAACTCACAACGATCAGATCTTCTTCTGAGCCGACGATCGGTGGGGGTATAGTGATCGATTCACGTGGTTGCTTCCGAGGAGCGACCTCGATCAGGGCTTCATCGACTTCTGATCGGGGCGTGATGCTGGCTGCCAGCGTCCCAAGAATTTCTTCTTCGCCCTTGGTGCACTTAATGATCTCCAAAGTCCACTGAGATAACACCGCTGCCCATCGCCCCAGTCTTCCGTCTAAACCATTCGCGGATAGTAACCACGCCAGACTAGATCGTTTGGATAATACCTTAATTGATCTAGTTACCAGCATAGAATAGCAAACATCCAACACACGTAATAACGCTAGCACTTCCTTATCCACAATGCCATAGTTAACTTCATTCGGTTTCAATGTTCGGCTTGTGAACGTCACCGGGCAATAAACTCCATCGTGATCTTGGACCAGTGCGGCCGATATTGCCCATTTACTAGCATATAAGATCACCACGGGAATCTTCTCCGGATCGAAGTGTTTCAGTATCGGCGTCGAGATCATCTTCGCCTTTAACATACTGAAGGCTACCATAGCGCGATTCATGTGATCTTCTGACCCTGGCACAGTTTGATCAGTTGGTGATCCAATCTCGAGATCTTTTTTAGTAGCTTCAACCTCGTGATCAGTCCCAATTGGTGATCCTCCCATCCGATCACGTTCTCTCAGGCCATGATAATCAACTTCCTTCAATTCATAAAGTATAGCGGCGTAGATCGAGAAGTCCTCGATAAATCTGCTATAATAATTCAATGATCCGAGGAAGGATTGCATGGCCTTCAACGATCGGGGGAAAGGTAAGTTGCTGAGAGCGGCTAGATCTTTCGGATTTGCTTCCAACCCTTGGATCGATACGTTATGACCGAGGTAAGCGACCTTGGGCTGACCCCAGAAACTCTTGACCACACTGATCGACAAATTCCAACGCTCGCAGGTATCTAAGAGTCGTTCGACCTTATCGCATAGCATATCCCAGGATGTTGCCGTGACCAAGATATCATCTATATATGATCGCCTTCCCAACACTGATCGGCCCTGATCTTGGTCTGGCTCACCTTCCGTAAACACATCATGTAGATCAGTGGCTTCCCGATCAGCACTGATCTGGAAATACCCATAGAGAGCATTGTCGATCAGCCTCTGGTAGATCTGTGGGGCATTCTTTAATCCAAACGGCATCCGATTCCATTCAAAAAGTCCAAAAGGTGTAACGAAAGCCGAGATCTCTCGAGCGCGATCAGTCATCGAAACCACCCAGAAACCACTAGCCATATCCAACGAACAAAACCATAAAACTTTATCCAGATCTTCTAACAAGTCATTGATCAGGGGCATCGGGTAGACCATCAACTTCGTGAGGCGATTTACCATTCTGTAGTCGATACACAATCGAATATCAACCCCATTCTTCTTAATCACAATCACAATCGGTGATGCCCACTGCGATGTTGATGGTCGGATGATCTTTGTACTCAGTAAACCCTTGATCAAATCGGATAACTTTTCCCGGTATTGAGGTGCAACTTTACGACAACGCTGAGCGATCGGCCTCGCATTTCCCACGTCTATATCACAAACAGCTCCGAATGCAGCTGGGGGTAGGGCGTTACCTTTCCCCATCAGTAAGTGACGCCTCTTCCAGATGATCTTCTTTAGCTGATCGATCTGCTCGGGCGTATTCACCTCGGGATCGCCGACTTGTAAATCTTCCATGGTGACTTCTGGCATATGTGGCGATACTTCCGGCAACACAGCCATCTGCTTCTCGATACCTTCGATATACTGATCGCCGCCTTCGTGTATACACACTTGCTCGTCCACCTGATCTACCTTTTCCTGATCGGCATCGCCTTGGATCGCCCCTTGTGCGTCACTCGACTGATGGTTTACTTCGGATTCACCCTCCTCTGTAATGAATTCAGCTGGTTCATCCTCCTTTTCTTCCTCATGATCGTGCTTGGACTCTTCATTGTCTTTTCCGCTAACTGGGTCCGTTGTTTTCGGTGAGCCGGGCCTAATTATACTCAATATCTGTGGACCTTCTTTGGCCCGGCCTTCCCCTGTCGCTTCGATCGATGGCCTCCTGATCAGCAGCTTGGTCGGCGTAGAATACTCCGGCTTCTCGACCATAGGTGAGGTATCTTCATCCTCTAAATCTTCGTCACTGACCATGTCCGTGGTGGCTTGATAAGCCAGATTCTGCCATTCAATGTATCTTCGTGATCCCACTGAAACATATCCGATCTGTCGGGGTACTTTCCCTTCAGGTAACCACATCCCTAAGATCATGTCTTCGTGGATGATCAGCGGCTGATCGGATATATTTGTGACTCTGATGTAGCTTGATCGGCCGATACCTTTAACGAACGTTGGTACCCAACGTTCGCCACGGGTCAGCCACAATTTCTGTTGCCGATCACTCGACCGAATCATGACATCGACTGATCGGGACACCCCAATGTTCTCGTACTGACCCATCTTTAACATCCGTACATGAGTACCATACAAAGGTCGTCGGCCAGATAACTGAATCTGCACTTCATCCGGCAGAGTCAGGGTTCCATGAGATAGGTCAAGTCGTATACCGGCGGGTACCATAAAATCCATCCCCAATATCGCGTCCTGACCGGCTAGCCGGCCAACCCAAGCATTAAAATAGTAGACCAGGGATCCTGCCAGGGTGATCTTCACACGTGATCGTCCTTCCGTCATATATGAACTCTCGCCAATCCCAACACATTCTTGCCTCTGGGTACTGTCTATACGACATCCCACCTTACGAGCAAAGGCGGAGTCGATGATCGAGACTTCCGCCCCAGAGTCAAATAAAATAGTGGCTTTCTCATTGTTGACCTTTCCATTAGCTTTAGCCTGTTTAAACCACTTGTCGGGAGAGTGATACTTCCAGTATCCACGGGATTCACCGGGCAGTAGATCCAACTCCATGATCACGTCCGATCGGGAATATTCATCCACTCTGAGACTGTAGATCGGACACCGATCGATGCAATTTGAATTAGAACATGTATTGTCGGTTATCTTCTTTTCCTCAAACTTATCTCCGCTACCGACATATGCATAAATGCAGAACATAGATCGCTCGGCTCGAACCAGATTCCAACCTGGCGAGCGATCTAGTTTAACATCTTCTCAACATCTGGTGGGAGCATACCAGCATGTTTAGTCGGCACATACCACTTGCGCATCAGATTAAAGAATTCTTCGATAGGGCAGGCGCCGGCGTCATGAAGCTTCCCACAGGTCTTGCACACGAAAAAACAATGATCAGAAGGGTGACCTTTACGATCACATTTTCCACACGTAATTCTTTTCCAACAATCACGATCTCCATGTTTGGTCGACCCACAATGCACACATTTCTTACGAGATCGGTCCTGATCAGGTTGAATACCACCAGGTTTCCGTCCGTCCATGCCATTAGTCGATGATCTCGGGCGATACATTGGTTCCGTCGTAAATACATGACGGTACTGTTCCTCGTCCGAGCTCAGACCCGACTGACCACTTTCTTCTTCAGAGCTTGAACTGTCTGATTCCTTCGCGATCACGCGAATCGCTCTGGCTGGTCGGGCTGCCGGTATCTTGCCCTGATCAGGGTGTGGCTTGGACCGGTACCGGTTCGATCCTACCTCGACCTTGGGCTGTCGACTCTTGGCCCGCTGCAGCGTCCTCAGAGTCAGTTCCAGTTGTTCTGAGTCCTTTATACGGAGCAGGGTTAGCTGATCAGCCAGATCGCGATTATCCAGAGTCCCAATGAAGTGCTCGACATGTTCACGGGCTATGTCCGGGTGTCGTGGGTCCTTGATCGGCATTTTCGCGCGTAGACCAGCAACATTCAACCGATGTAAGTACTCGATCGGCGTCTCGTCGGATCTTTTCTTCATGTGGTAGTACTGTCTAGCGACAGACACCCCCGAGTTGCAATATTGTTCTTCAAACTCTTCACACAAACGAGGCCACTTCAGACGCACTTCTCGACTTAGCTGTTTAAGCCAGTTCTTGGCCGGACCTTTCATTAGATCAGCGAAGATCAGGCATCTTTCAGCTTCCGGTGTCTTGTCCCTCAGAAAAGCTGACTTAGTCCGGCTTAACCAACCTCTGGCCTGATCGTCATCCATATCTTTGCCAGTGAAATCCTTCAATTCCGAGATCGCAGACATTCGTACTCGGGTGATCGTTCCTGATTCACTGTCAAATGCCTGCGCGGAGGCCATATTCGCTCTACGAGGCATCTCAATGTCCAGATCATCTGGATCGAAATGTTGGCTGATCTCGCCCTCTGACTCCATGTCCACATCACTCCGCGGGGGTGATCGGTGAAATCGGTCCTGGTGATCGGCCTGGCATATCGAACGAACGATTCCGGCTGATCGGACTGATTCCATCTCCACATCCACGGGTCTCTTGACCGATTTCTCAGCAGACTGATTCATATTCGGTGCCGATCGCCATGGTTGTCCTTGCCCAGGTGTGTACTGAGGCAATCCATACTGATCACCCGCAAATCGGTTCATCATTGTCGCGAACATGGCTTTTAATTGCTCTGGGACCTCCGGCATGTTGGTTGGACCGGTATTGGAGGTCGGATTGGCCTGTGGCACTTCCTGAGCATCTTCAAAACTATCATCCGATCCGACTCTACCAGGTTCAGGCTTTCTCTTCCTGTTCTGCGACTCGGTCTTGGGGTCGATCTGCTGGATCCCTTTCGGGCCCAACGTCATACGTGTGATCCCAACCGAGGAGTCGGTGGATGCCGCTCCAGATTGTGATGACGATTGATAGATCGACTCGATATCCATAGGATACTCCACCAACTGTGATCGGTGCGAAGGATCCGCGATCGGCGACTGAACCACTGGGTTCGCCCCTAGTAACGAGGCAAGATGATCATACAGGGTGATCATAGATTCTCTGATCGTCTCTTGATCCAGATCGAATAGCATATTCGCGTCGAAGGCACCAGTAGTGAAGCCAACCTCGTCGATCTGCGCCAAGAGGTTCCTGATCAGATCAAGTTGACTGCCTGTGATCACCGGCCGGGTCGCTCGACCTTCAAGCTTCCCGATGATCTTAGGCTTGATGATCTTCATCACTGGGTTGGTAACCAGGAACTTGTGAAACTCTCGAAGATAGAACAGTCGTTCCACATCTTGGACAGTGGTCTTCTCGGCTGGTTCGATCTTCTCTTCGTCTTCCTCGAAGATCTTCGGTTTAGGTTTCACATATTTTTTAGGTGGATCGCAATGATCCGCCCCCATGTTTTTTCTGTCTTTTTCCATTTTCTTCTTATGCATAGGATCAAGGTTAACACCTCGATCCTTTCCTGGGTTATAGTCAACTTTACTATAACCCAGATCGGCCCCGATCGGGGCCATGTGGGGAGTTATTTCATCTTTAATCTCGACCTGGCACTCCACCAGACCAGGTCGATCATCGCTTCCTTTAGAAATGGACAGCATCGGAGGCGATACGCCTTCCTCCAATACACCCGAAAAAGTTTCCTCCACTTTGATTTTCACATCTTTTTCATCATCAAAGGAATCACGGTGATATCCTGAGTCACCAAGTGATCCGGGCACGCGCACCATTGTGGTGGAGCCGATTTCCAAATCCATGACCGAAGTCGTGGGTGGAATCCGGATACCCACTGGCCCGGACGACCAACTATCGGAGGGGGTACTCCGTCGATCCTGATCAGCATCGGAATCAGATGAATCACCACTGTGGTGACTGATCTGATCCTCCCGGTCATCTGGCCGGTCTTCATGCTCGTCAGGATCTATGTTTAACTTCATCTCACCTTGTGTACCCGTCGATCGGGGCTGATTACACTCACTTAGGTGGACTCGGTGACGAAAAGGATGATCTTGATCAGGTCGGAGGGTTTGACCTTCTCGAGACGGGGGGTGTCCTCGGGTGGAAATCTTCACCGGAGAACGGGTTGGGGTCGACACTTATTCAGTATCTAGGCACTGATCAGGAAAGTTCGTCTGATCAGGCCAGCCAATGAGAGAGAGATATAACGAAACCAAGAAAATGCGATCAATCCACGATCTTCCACAGTAATCCACAAACGTTATCTCCACAAAACCTTTACCAATATTATTAACGTGTTCCAAACACGTGCGCGTTGCGGGTGAGGTTAGATCACCTAAGACAAACCCGTCGGGGGTCTTCCGGTAAGCCAAAATGCGTCTTAGCGCGTCTTAACCGGGAAATAGATGAGCAAGAGGGGACTAATCAACCCTGTGCTCCCAATGACCGCACACGTGGCGGAGCGACTCTTTGCTTTAGGGGGAAAATCTAAACCTGTTATTATATATGCAAAGTCCTATACCTGTGTACCATACCTCAACTCATGCCTGACCTTTACTTCGAACCTATTTACTTCGTCGCACGGTTGCGTAACACTCCCTTGCCCATCCTGGCTGCACCTTCAAGCTGACCTGTACCGATTCTGCCCCGATCATGACCCGACTCTTCAGAAGATCTTCAACCCATCCTGATCTTCAACAAACGACCTTGAAACCACTTGAGACCTGCTCTTCGGCACTTGTTCACTTCATATATAGTCCGACCACATCGAGAATTCACTTGCCCTTGCTTATCAACGCTGATCAGAGGCTGATCGGCCCTGATCACGATCGCCATAGTGATCGACCAAGTGATCAGGTGGTGATCAGGCTGATCAGCCCTTGATCACCTCGGGAACGCCCTGGGTCATCATCGTCACGACTCAATTCATCTTCCAAACCATGCTTCCGATCTTAATACACCGTCAAGACAACCATACCACACTGATCTCGGCTGATCAGGCCTCGCCACATCATCTTCGGACCAACCAAAGGTTCACATCACTCATACAACCTGTTAATCCACCTGCCCGATCTTCATTCATCGTTTGATCTTCCTTCTCCGGGCATGACAAGCCGATCAGGCTGTAACTTTGTATCATAGCCAGTTTCCATCAATATACCATTCGGAGATCGGCTGGTTACCTGTCCTTGGTATGCCATGTCAACAATCACTATTTCTTATTATATCCACGAGAACTCCACTTAGTGACTGTGACAACCATCGTGATCGTGATCTCCATCATTCTGCCAGTGCCTGGGACTAGGCGTAACGACCATATTTGGCTGATTCTTCCACGTCGTAAATATCCGTTGGCCACCACCTTTTCTTCTTGATCGTGATCGACCTTTTCCCACCCATCAACCGTCATATGTTGATGGGTGTTCTATCGTCACCAATCAACGGCCATGTGTGGTCCACTTCAGTCCCAATATTTCCCGATCGCTTCACCACACTTATATGTGGTCGTTAAACCCCGAGAGTGCGTATCAATACAATCCTACCGATACGTTTGGTCACTTCACAGAAGGTCTGTTACAAGATGACTGGTTAGCACCAAACAACGAGTTTCTCAAAGGGAAGGCGGCAATGGACGCGATCAAGGATCTCAAGAGGTTTCCATGCTTTCCAGTAAAGAAATCGCTCGTAAAAACAGAATGAAACGAACTTGGTAACACCACAGCAAGTCGTAAACAGACATGTCTAGTTCGCGCTCTAGCTCCAAAGGCCTTGGCAATTGTCACGTTCTTAATCAGTTTAGAGCAATTATGATGAGTTAACCTCTATCGTCTCTTGTCCTTTTTGCAATCTCTTCTTCTTCTTCTTGCTGACATCTCACCCCCACCTGTTTCCAAGACGTCCTTTTAAAGACGTAGAGTGGGTGGCGCCTGTCCGGCAGTCGTTTCGTCAAACGTTCTGAGTCGCTCTCTCTCTATCTATCTGCCTGGCCGCCCCTCTACGTCCTCGAGATTCTGCCCTTAAAAGCTCACCACCATGGAAGTATCTCGACCAGCTACAACTACGACAACGACTGATTCGATGGCGGCATGGCGTGCCTGGGATTTTCACTCCAACAATTAATCTGTAAATGCTTTTATTATGACCAATAAAGGCAAATAAAAAATTTCCACGATCTTGGGGTACGGAATAGTAAAAAGCATGGTACGGAATAGCCCCGCCCGTTTTTTCGTAGCTAATATGGGTTCTACTGTAATTTGGGGGTGAGTCTATGGTTTTGGGGACGTGTGGTAAAGCGATCAGAAAATGTTGAGAATGAAGTGGACCACACATGGCCGTTGATTGGTGACGATGGAACACCCATCAACATATGACGGCTGATGGGTGGGAAAGGCCGATCACAGTTACGATGAAAAGGTGGCGGATAACGGGTATTCACGATGTGAAGAAATCAGCCCAGTACTGTCATTACGCCCAGTCCCAGACACTGTTGGAACGGCGGAGATCACGATCATGATCGTTATCACAATTACTAAGTGGAAGTCCCGTGGATGTAAAACGAGTTGAGCAACTGTTGACATGACGTGTCAGGGACAGCCATCTAGCCGATCTATGAACGGTGTAGTTGTTGAAGTTGATCATGACACGAAGTTTCGTCCCGATCGGCCGAGTCAACCGATTATGCCCAAGATATGAAGATCAGATGTGGAATGAAATGGGGCACGTGGAATGGCGAGTTGTGTGAGTGACGATGACCGATGGATTTGTCCGAGGATGACGTGACAAGGCCCGATTAGGCCCGATCAGCCGTGATCGGTGTGATATGGTTGCCCCAACGGGATATGAAGGTCGGAAGTATGGCTGGACAGGTGAATAAAGTCGTTGTGATGGTGACCCAGAGAGTTTCCGAGGTGATCAAGGGCTGATCGCCCTGATCACTGCCTGATCACTCGGCTGATCGCTATGCCGATCGTGATCGGGGCTGATCAGCCTCAAACCGGCGTCCAGACGCGAAGGCAAGTAAAGTTCTCTATTAAGTCGGGCTGGATATGAAGTGAACAAGTGTCAGAAGGGCAGATCTCAAGTGGTTTCCAAGTTGTTTATCGAAGATCGGGATGGTTGAAGATCGCTATAGGAGTCTGGTCGTGATCAGGGCAGAAGTGGCACAGATCAGCTTGAAGGTGCAGCTAGGATGGGCAAGGTGGTGCTATGCAACCGTGCGACGAAGTGAATAGGTTCGAAGTATAAATCAGGCATGAGTTGGTGTATGGTACACTAGGTATAGGACATTGCATATATAATAACAGGTTTTGATTTTCCCCCTAAGCAAAGAGTCGCTCCGCCACGTGTTGCGGTCATTGGGAGCACAGGGTTGACTAGTCCCCTCTTGCTCAACTAATTCCCGGTTAAGACGCGCTTAGACGCATTTTGGCTTACCGGAAGACCCCCGACGGGTTTGTTTAGGTGATCGAACCTCACCCTCAACGCACACGTGTTTGGAACACGTCAATAATATTGGAAAAGGTTTTGTGGAGATAACGTTTGTGGATTACTGTGGAAGATCGTGGTTTGATCGCGTTTTCTTGGTTTCTTATTATCTCTCTCTCATTGGCTGGCCTGATCAGACGAACTTTCCTGATCAGTGCCTAGATACTGAATAAGTATCGACCCCAACCCGTTCTCCGGTGAAGATTTCCACCCGAGGACACCCCCCGTCTCGAGAAGGTCATCCCCTCCGACCTGATCAAGATCATCGTTTTCGTCACCGAGTCCACCTAAGTGAGTGTAACCACCCCCGATCAACGGGTACACAAGGTGAGATGAAGATAAACATAGATCCTGACGCGCATGAAGACCGGCCAGATGACCGGGAGGATCAGATCAGTCACCATAATGGTGATTCATCTGATTCTGATGCTGATCAGGATCAACGGAGTACCCCCTCCGATAGTTGGTCGTCCGGGCCAGTGGGTATCCGGATTCCGCCCAAGACTTCGGTCATGGATTTGGGAATCGGCTCCACCACAGACGCCCCCTAAAGTATATCTTATTGACGATGGGTACATGACACCGAATTGCTTCAAATATAAGCGCGTCGCCTATAAGATATTTTTGCTTACTTTTGAAAATCGGGTCTAAATTTTGGGACCCACTATACTAACTATACTATTTGTTTCACAGGACGTCACCTTCAGGTAGAGACGACTCACATAATAATTATGTGAAGCACCACCAATAGCAAACCATCGAGCCACAGCATACGCTAGGTCTGTAGGAGTGCGGTGGTCATTGGGGAATGGATTCACTTTATCCTTCGTCTGCCAAGTTTGATGCCATCCCTCGTAGCTAATATGTACAAGTAAGTTAGTATTGATTTAGCGACAATCACTGGTCCAATTTTTGACAACCCTTCTAGTGTGAAAATATCATGCGCCTTGTAACTGCTTCAAATATAGGAGCGTCGCCTTTAAGATATCGTCGTCTATAAGATATACTTTAGAGTACACTGCGGCTCATAATTCGTGAAACAAAAGTAAAATTGAGATTTCTCGGCCGCTACTAGGCCGATTTAGCTACTGTTTAGATATGTTGTACAGAAAGTAGAGAGAAAGACGAGGTATGTGTAATTAATCGCGATTTCGAGACCGTTCGACGCGCTTACATACAAGGGCCTGTTTGGGCTCCGGCTCATAAATGATGAAACAAAAACCATACAATTTTTAAGTCAAATAATGAATGTATTATTTTTTAGAGTGATGGTCACTATTTATTGACTGAATTTTAGTATATGATTCGCCGTGGTCTCTTGACCCCCGAAGAACGCGGGCGCATTCGCGGCCTATGTGAGGCCGGCCTTACTGAGGCCGGCCTATGCAAAGCACAATGTACCGGTAGATGTAAAGCCGTAATACCTAAGAAACGAGTAATGAGAATTGTTTCAAGAAGACAGGGCATAAAGCAGGTATCTGTGCGCGAGGTATCGGGCGTAAAGATAAATTAGAAGCAAGCCAGAATACTTAGACGAATAAAGAGGTGCTTCAATACTCGTTCGTTAAAGCTCTCCAAGAAGACAAAAATGTAAAGAACCTGTCTGTGCTCGACTCTATTCAGACGCACAGCGAACTAGACAAGGCCGGCCTCACATAGGCCGCGAATGCGCCCGCGTTCTTCGGGTGTCAAGAGACCACGGCGAATCATATACTAAAATTCAGTCAATAAATAGTGACCATCACTCTAAAAAATAATACCTTCATTATTTGACTTAAAAATTGTATGGATTTTGTTTCATCATTTATGAGCCGGTGCCCAAACAGGCCCTTGTATGTAAGCGCGTCGAACGGTCTCGAAATCGCGATTAATTACACATACCTCGTCTTTCTCTCTACTTTCTCTACAACATATCTAAACAGTAGCTAAATCGGCCTAGTAGCGGCCGAGAAATCTCAATTTTACTTTTGTTTCACGAATTATGAGCCGCAGTGTATATCATCCACGCGCCGCATAACCAGGCGCTAAAAATGGATTGTGCTACAAAATGTCTCATATACGCTTCACTATTTAACTAACTTAACTACAATAAAAATAGTAGCGTGCCCACATCGCGAGACTCCTAGTGATCCGAGAGGTATCTCTACGCAAGCTGTAGATCTTCTTTTCGTATCGGACGTCTGCTATAACGTGTCAGACAACAATTAAGGTTATTAAGCACACCCGTACCAACAAAATGGTACACCTTACGTTCTCGTGCTGCTCATATATGAGATTCAGTATGGGCAAATAACTGCCTCATTTTAAGTTGCGGGAAGCCCTCAAACAGGTATGAGGTGAAACATCTCATTTTTAGCAGCCTGTGAATCACACTGCTTACATGTAGTGCTTTGCGTTTAAAAACGCAAATACGCGCCATTTTTTAATGGATTTTTTGTGCCTATACAGGTACCCTGAAAGAAAAAAAGACAAGTCTAAAACGCACCCAAGAAGGTTTTAACCCGCACCCATTTCCCTTACCCATCGTTAATTTGACCCTTTTACGGGTTATTGGCGCCTCCGACACGTATACAGTCAGTGCTGCCGTAGTTGATGTATTTGAAGGATCCAACATCTTCATGATACGCTCAGCCAGGTCAGTTATCGCTGTACCCCTTCATGAGACTGAGAAAATTTTGTATGTGAATGTCGTGCGGTGCCTAGTAATTTCACACGCTAATCTGCGCGATTGGTCCACTATTCGTGAGGAAGATGAGAGATTGCGAATACCCTGTAGAAATCGCTTTGGCATGTACCGTGCAAGCTATATAGTCTGCATAAATTGATTTAATGAGACGTACAGGCGTATCGCTTTGCATGTCTAACAAAATTAGTTGGCTCGGTTTGAAAACTGACGGATATATTAAAACCATTAAAAGGTTTGAGCGACGCCAAATAAATTTGGAATTTGCCTCAGACTGGAGATTTCCTTTTCCAATTAAGCAATGAGATATGAATAATTTTAGAGTCGAAAAGACATAGATTTTGGGCTTAGAAAACAAAATACACATGCAGGGTTGTCAGGTAAGCTTAGCACAAAATTGTAATTAAATGTGACTATAGTAGACATTCAAACCACTTGACAGGCATCTTTGCCTGATTTAGAAATGCATCACCACCTTTGAATTGCATGTCATAATGATTCAGCTTAGTGCGGTAGAAGCGCGATTTGTACGTGTCACCAAACTTTGACAACGGAAGCCCCATTGCACAGCTCTGAAATTCAACCGTGCCATCATTTTGTTTCGATTTGTGAGGAATGAAGTGGGCAAGGAGCCAGAAACTTGCTTGATACGATGTGAGAATTCCTGAGTAACTTTCACTGCACATGACAGCAGAGACATGCTTCCGATACACCTCTTGCACGATTTTATATGCTTTGTTTAGACGCGGAAAACTGTAAGATCCATTCTGATACGCCAACGACTTGGTAGCAGCATTTACTGGGCATCGATGTTCAAACTCAGCGACTGTTTCTACCACAATATTGGCATGTCCGATGCATATTTGCTGGGCATAATCAGAGCCCATGCTTCCTAGCAGAGGGGCAGCCGTGCTGATCCAAGTCGAACTCGAGTGTAACTTACATATCTTCTGTGCTATCGCTCCAGCAAAAATGAGGCTACCCATCGAATGAGTGATAACGATTGTGTTACGGATAGTGGCATTCAAACTGCTCTTGCTTACTGCAAGAATGCGGTCACACACTTTTTGCTGTTGCGCTGTTTCCAGCCACGAATGATTGACCGTATCCAGATGTGCGTATTTGATTGACGAGCAGCACGGGGCATGATTGGTGATGTTTCCCCAATACGGCAACGACTTTTGATTATTTGGTGTTTCTCCTTTTACTCCCAGTCCGTGGATGAAAATACAGGGACGTTGGGTCGACTTACATGAGCACGTCGTGTCGTCATCAAGGGAGAATTCGGCTGCTTTACTCAGTCTTCTACTGCCCAAAAAGACTTTCTTCCCAGTGAGTAGTGCTTTTCCAATTGGTGTAACTGGGCTTGGTGACAACTCGATCGACATCTCACCATCGCCATCAGTAAGCACTGGGGCCACAATATTCACGTGACGATCAAGATACTCCACTTTGATGTCTAAATCACTTCCGTACATCGTAAAGCTCGTATTCCACAAAGCACACAAAGCGAAATCAATAGCTCTCACCGATACTTTATAAACCTCTCCGTCATTACAATCGATGATAATTCCAGAGAGTTTCGACACACGTGTGGCATCCATTAGAGCGGATACGATCGAATCGACTGGTAAAAAATCGCTCACTTCCGGACGGAGACGTTGGACGGATGGAGGCGTGTCGGAATCAACTTGCAACGGGGCGGTCTGTAAATACGCGACTCCATTCACAAGCGTATAGTTGGATGCCATGATTCCGTCATCAAACGAAGCAAAAATGTCGTAATGAACACTGGATTCATCTTCCGAGATGACGGGGTTGGCAAACACGCTAAATTCCGAGTGTCTATAGAGACGCATTGAACTGCGTTTGAGTTTGAATTGAAATCGCAACGATGGCCAGTCGGATGGCACTTCATCGATCACGTCACTCTGCTCTTGAGTAAAGTCGACTGTATGGACAGTTTCAGTGGTCAAAGATTCCGTTACCAGCGTCGTGAAGACGCCCGCCAAAAGCAAAAGGAAGAGCGTCATTTGTTGGGTGGCCAGTGAAAATAGAAATGATTGCATAAGCTGCGAAATGAGGTAGACATGAAGTGTCACTTTTATTTATGAATTTCGTGGAATCTATAGTCGACTTTTCAAACAAAAATTGGTCAACTGATATGGGTGATGGACAAAGACGGGGATCGCTGTTTCTGTCCCATGTGTACTTGATAGATTCTTTTGCCCAGCGTTGTTCCGAATTTGTCGAATAGACCCAGCTTGCCAGACAAGGCAAGGTTCCGAACTACCAAGAAACCTTAAGCGAATAGGCTCGAGATATGACATTGTCGGGTATCAACCCGAATGAAGTGCGAAAGCCGCCGGATAAACCTAGTAAGGGGGAGGCGGAGGCGCAACCGGAAATGGGCGAGACAAGGGGGGCTGAGCTCGCAACAGACGGAGGGGAAAAGGAGAATATCCCAGAGATAGATGAAGTTGTTGCGGAGTCGCAGGCATCGGACGCGGACGTTACAATGGAGGGATCTCCGGAAGAAACCGAAAGCAAGGAAGAAGAAGGCCTTTCAGTAGAACGCAGTGAAGAAAACGGCGTGTTGGTCGTTCATACGCAGGAGGATAGTCCTGTGGAACAAGGAAACAAGGAACGCTCTGCTCAGACGACACAGGGAGTGGTATCCGATCAGAATGACTCCAGTACAGAGTTGGTGTCAGAAGAAAAAGGGCCAAAAGAACACTCCCGACGATTTGGCGCAGGTGCTTGCTCGAGCACTAACGGACGCAGATCAGGTTAGACCACGTCTACAAACTTGGCTAGACGTAGTCCAACAACTGTTCAAACTCCTTTTTCCCATAAAGGGGGGTCAATCAAGGGGACAACTAAGCGGAATTCAGTACGCACGAAAGGGGCACAAGTGGGTAAGAAGCCGTTGAACCGGAAATGGCCAGAGCTTAAACAAGGGGAGCTGGAACGACTCCTCGACCTGTTCGAATTAGTAAAAATCAAACACTCAATGGATTGGAAGGTATGGAAGAACAAAACAGCAGCGGCATGTTCAATGGCTGTACGAAGTAAACAACCCTTAGAACATGTTTTGGCACGGATGGTTGGCAGTTGCCAAGTAGAAATGGCCGTTCAAGGTGAAAGTGTATTAAAGGGATGGTTAAATAAGGTGACCGGTAATGCGCCAGTCGTTCAATCTATCCCTAACGGATCTGGGGATTACTTGTTCAATCCAGCGATTTACTCGACAGAGAGAGCGGCAACTCTCCGAAAAGTATGTGAAAGAGAATGGACCGGAAAGGACAAGAATTTTTTTTGTGATGGTACTCCGGAAGAATGGATCATTGTCCAAGGATTAGCGGAAGGGACCATTTTAGCGAGAATACTCCCACAATTTTTAAGACAAATAATGACGTCAGTGGATCGATTAAGATTAGTGCTAACTATAAGAGTAAGAGTTGAAGGTTGTCTGGTGATGGATTTACGCGGCGAACAGGCTATCAAGACAGCTTTTCAAAGCACCAAAAGTATACAAGAAAGCATATCTACAGCTGCTACGGCACGGGGAATGGTTAATGGCAAACTCTGGGAAATGTTGTCCAAAGTGAAGTCCATCAGCTATAACCAATCGGAACATACGCTGCGTGTATACTTTTTAACACAAGAAATAGCGAAGAGGTATGCGGGGGTCACAGTCCCATACCACAAGCAAGTGCATGGTCTTCGCAATTTGCACGAAAAAGAGCCAGTCGTGGAGAAAGTATGGGACAGAAAAATCGCCGGGAATGGAACAGGTATGGGGTTTCACCCTGAATATGTCATCATTGTGCGTAACGTCACGCGAAATGTTGACATCATGAAACTACATGGTTATCTGCAGACGATCATCCAGGTAGAATTCCGGTTCGAGGAACTGGATCAAGGTAGCCCACTATCTTCCACGTTACTTGACTGGGAGATAGTGATAGATGCAAGCGAGTGTCCCACGGAACACCGGGGCATCGAAAGGGTAATGTGGTGCGGGACGGTGCTATTACTAGAACACCCGTCCACTAGAGGACGAATCCACTGCATGCGGTGTGGGGGAGCAGGGCACCAGATGCGCGGATGCAAGTTGTCTACAGAACAATTGAAGGAAAACAATTGTTTAGCAGTTACAGTTGTGGAAGTTGAGATGATCGACTCACCTGAACCTATATTTGGAAGCATGGAGGCCTTGCAGGAGGAAGTCCGGCAGAATTGTCGGCAACAGGATGAGCGTCAGGAAAAGAGACGTTTAAAGGATAAGGCGACGGACTTGGAACAGGGGTCGCCGGAGGAAACAGAGGTCACTCAGACGGCCCCGGAGGAGGTCGACACGGCCGGGAAATCTAAGCCTCAGGAAGAATCAGCGGTGGTAAAGGAGAAATCCGGAGTGCCGCCTCAAGAAGGAAACGATCATTAGATCACAGTGAAACGGAAAACGCGAGGGTATTGAGAAATCAGTTAAGGTTGACTCAACCGGTGGTGCGAAGGAAAACCCGGATCAGGGTGAACCGGTTAATGAACCGGTGTTTGAAGTATCTCGAACTGGGCAGGATAATCAACCCAGACCCAAAAAGAAACCGAATATATCCAAAACCCAACCCGGGCCGGGTTTGTCAACCCGGAATCAACAACAGGTTCAAAACGACACACCGAGCACGAATAAATCAGATGGGACAGCGCGCCTCAACTCGGCGGCGGACCTACTGACAATTGAGAATGAGGCTAATGATTTATTAACGAACTTGGGAAATGTCGTGCACGCGAAGGAAGAACCAATTCAGTACTTTGTATGGGAAGAGTCTGATGTACCTGAGCAAAACGGGTACACACTACGGGACGCGTTAGTCGCAATGGGTTGGCAGAAGGTGCCTACGGCGCCAACAGGCAACTGCCAGACCTACAGCATAGTCCAAGCGCTATACAATTCCTCCTTGAGGGCACACCCGGAGATACTCGAAGAAGCGACAAAAAATCTCAAACAGGGGTGCGCGGCTCGTGGCCTGATGGATTTTCAACTCAAGTACCCACCAGGCATTAGGAAACAAACACTAAGAAGTTTGGGGCGAGGTTATGACAGAATGACAAGGACGTCAGTCGGAGGTAGAGTTCAAAAGGTATCTAGCGGAATATGGAAGTAGCCCTTCCGCGCTCGACAATACGGTAAGCTGCAAAATGTGGGGCAGTAACGACACATTAGGGTGTATAGAAACCATGCTTCAGAGGCACATCTTTGTTCTCAATGAAGATGAGAGGGGAAGGTCAGTTGGAGCAATTCACTATGCTCCAGAAACAAGGATGGCTCAGCGCAAAAAGTTTGCAACATGCGGCGAATATCCGATGCACATTGGGCAGTGTATCACAGCAGTTAAAGCCTTAAAGCATGAGGCTATTCGCGGAAAAGGTAAAATGCCGTTAGTCATTCACTTCAAAGCAGCACATTATCATGCATACACGCATGGGTGGAGGGCAAAGGAAGGCATCACAAATGCAGAACAGACAGACGGGAGGTACGAGGACATTGACATGACGGATCTAACTGCAAGACAGCTCGTCAAGCGGCAGGAATGCTTGGATGGAGAAAGCAGGTCTCAAGCACCTCAATTCTTCCATTCTCAAATTGAGCAACTACTAACGACAGGGCAGACAGGTACTGAAGATATTTTGCATTTCCTCATCAATACTGTTACGTACCTTCCAGCAGACAATCAAGAGGAGCTTTTACAGGTTAATATGCGGGATCCACGAATCAGAAAATTTTTCGCAGAAACCTACGAAGTCAGAGAAGAAGTGTTAGCGAAGTGGCATCAGATTACGCAAGCGACATACTCACTGGAGAACTTGCCAATTGGTCCCACCACGGTGGTAAGTTCGCACCAACCTGATGAAATCATGCAGTTTGGAAGTAGCAGAACCCAGTCCAGAGCCTTCTGTTAAAAAGTGAAGGTTTACGGTATATCGGTATTGTTAATTATTATGTTAGTTACATAATGGTTACTATTACGGTACTACTTTGGAGCACTTTTTGAGAGATTTACGGTACTTGGCTACATTTAAGTAAAGTTGGGTGAAAAGTATTCGGACCATAACCGACTTTATTTCGAGGTAACTTTTACTGTAGGTTTTAAAACTACCTGCACATTGTCTCGTGAAGTCTCGACACTTCGCATGCATATTGATTAGGTAGATACTTAATCACTTCTTAATACACTTTTTATTAACTAAGTCCCTGTGTTCAACCTACGCGACAACGTCTAACTTGGTAGCTACGTCGACTGTTATACCTTGACAAAGTAAGGTATAAGTTTCAACAAACAAGTGCAAGTATATTCAACATTATCGACTACGACTTGACTTAAGCTTAAGTTCCTACTGCAACATGGAAAAGGATACTTTTGAACAGGTTATGAGCCCAAAAGGTCACAATGTCGTCGACAGTGACAGTCGTGAGGAGAAAAAGGACGCAGGTTTGGGTGCCGAAGGAGCCGAGATACTGAAGCTGGTTCGAGGACTAGCCGAACGGATGGAAAAATTGGAGAACTCAAGGATCAACGCGGACGAATATGGTTTCAACAACTCAATGAGGCTTGGTACTCGGATGCGAATGGCATCCTTCGACAGTACGCCCGAAAAGAAACCATACCCAACTGAGCACTGGAAAGAACCAGACGCGAAAAATGTTGGACCTACTCCACCACCGGCAGATTTTCGGTTCCCAGCACAACCGGTGTATGCAAACCATGGGGGTCAAGTGCCACAAGGTGCACCAATGCAGCAAGGCATTCCGATACCGCCTCAAGCAGCTTTCCGACAACCGCGACAACAGATGTACCGGACACCAACAGCAAAAGACTGCAAACTTTCGATTCGAGTTTTTGACGGAAAGGAGGTCTACCGGGGACTCGGTGCCGGTTTCAAACAATGGGGAACAAGATTCATTCGACAAATATCGATCGCTGAATCCGCGTGCGGATACCTATGGAGCGAGGACATTAAGGTCGACCTCCTCGGACATTACCTGAGCGGTACAGCCGAAAGGTATTATCAGCGTCAAGTGGATTCATGGTGGAACGAGTCACCAGCGCTCATTCACATTATGAACAAAATGCTGAGTGCATTTAACACGACCATAACGCCTGCTCAATCAATGAAACTATTCACAAGCAGAAAAAATCCGAAACGCAGCTGGAACGAGCACTACCTATATATGGTAGCCGTATCCGAGGCAGTAGGAGGAAGTGAGCCTCTCGTCCTGGAAAATATTGTACACTACGCTTCAAGTCAACTTAAGACAATATTAATGTCGAAGTTCGATCACACGAGAACAGATTTTCTCAGACAAGCGGAACAGCTTTGCCAATTTGCGGCAGCTATCGAAAATGATGCCAGAGGATCCACAAGATTCGGAAACGACACGATCAATTATGTGGAAGACAAGCCCAAGGAAAAGAAGTGTGCAAACTGCGGGAGACCAGGACATGCGACTTCAAAATGTAAAAAGATATCAAGAAAGCAACCAAACGTGCCTCAACCCAGCAACAAAATCGACTTTACGCTGACAATTACAAAAAACTCAATGGTATCAAATAGCAATAGCTGGATACTCGACAGCGGTGCAAGTATGCACCTTGTCAACAACGAGACCTATCTACGGGATGTAGAAGGAGTGAACGGCACGTGTTTTCAAGCAAATGGACAAACCCTAAAGGTATCGAAGAAAGGATGGGTCCAAATACAAGTCACGTCAAATGAAACCATACATACCTTGAAGATCATGGAAGTATACTATGTGGGGAACCTTTCGAGAAATATCTTGTCGTATGGACTTTTGGAAGAAAAGGGATGCGAAATGGTGTACGTCAGTGGTCGGCGCGTGATGAGGCACCGTGACAGCAAACGTCATATCTTCGACATAAAAAAGGAGAACAAAGTACTTGCAGTTGAAGTTATAGTTGACGTCCCAGTAAATTCCGATCGGGACTCGATCATGGCGATCTTACAAGAAAGCGACAAGGAAACTGAGGGCGACACCGGCGTGCAAAAAGGTTCTCTTATGCACTTCCATGCGCGGTTGGGTCACCTAAATTACGATGCCGTGGAAAAGTTAGCAAAAGACCCCAAAAGTGGGATTATGTTAACGGATACCCGAAGACTCAACTGTTTGACTTGCGCACAAGGAAAACAAACGAAGAACCCAAGGTCCAAGAAAGACAGTGGTGATAACGCACCAACCGATCGTATCGGGGGTGTGATTTGCTCCGACCTCAAGGGGCCTATAACCCCGAGAGATAGATGCGGAAACAGATACATGATAAATTTTGTGGATTTCAAGTCAAATTACGTTCGTGTATTCCTCGCGAAGTGCAAAGACATTGCTGCCAAGAAGTTCGAACATTTCCTGGCGTTTTTCGAAAGGCAGTTTGATTGCAAGGTGCATATCCTACGCACTGATGGAGGTGCCGAGTATAAAAACCTTGACGGCTTCTGCAAGAGTACTGGAGAATCGCGACAAGTTAGCGAAGCAGGAAACCAATCAAGCAATGGAAAAGCAGAGCGCATGCATCGAACCATTATGAATATGGATCGGTGTATGATATTTTCGTGTGGATTAAGCCTGTCATTTTGGGTAGATGCCGTACAATACGCGGCTTACATTATAAATCGAAGTCCCACAAGCGCGAATACAAAACACATGTCGCCCATCGAATTTCTAAGCGGACAAAAGCCGAAGATCGGAAGTATTGTGGCATTTGGATCTCCATGCACAGTTTACAGAAATCCGGGGAAGAACTCGCTCGCATATAGAGCCCAGATCGGCCTTATCGTTGAAAAAAGCGAGGAAACCAAAGGATTCAAGGTATATCTGAAACAAGACAAGAAAGTTGTGGTCACCCAGCACATCAAGAACATCGAGACACTGGATGAAGAACAGAACAGGCAAATTCAAGTCGAATTGAGCGAAGACCAAGAGTTAGAAGGACCCAAGACCGACAACAAGAGCTACCCAAGAATAAACCGAAGAAAAACCAAAAGAAAAAGTCATGGCAACGAGAACGGCATGGAACCAGAAGCTACGTAAAGGAAACTACATCGGAATCGAAGACAGACGAAGAAAACAAGAACGATGAAGACACTGTTCCAGACCTGGGTATGGTAAATTTCGCTGGCGAAGTGGGATCGAAAAATTACGCTCAAGCAATGAAGAGTGTCAACAAAGTAAAGTGGATTGCGGCAATGAAAGAAGAAATAACGGCCCTTGAAGACAACAAAGTATGGAAGGTCATCGAGAAGCCAAAGGACTGCACGCCACTACACACTAAGTGGGTTTTAAAGACTAAGACTGATCAAAATGGTGACATCGAACGTTACAAGGCAAGATTAGTGGCATACGGAAACGAACAGCGTTTCGGCATTGATTACACTTTGACTTTTGCCGCCGTCATTGAAATGGGAACGGTAAAGTTAAGTCTAGGTTTGGCGTGCAAGTGGAAAGTCCCCGCGAAGCACGGGGACATACCTAACGCGTACGTGAAAGCTTACGAGGACGAGCATGATATATACCTACATATTCCGAAAGGTATGGAGCTAAACGAGGGTATTTCAAGTCAACCAACCTCTTCAGAACAAGTTTTGAAACTGGAAAAAACATTGTATGGACTCAAGCAAGCTGGGAGACTTTGGAATCGATTACTACATGCAAAATTGGTTGAGCTAAAGTTTTCACAGTGCATGACGGATATGTGTCTTTACGTACGATCAACGGATGATGATACGGTGATCGTGGGAGTTTATGTCGATGACCTGTTGGTAACCGGAACCAAAGAAAGCTTGGTGGACGATTTTTTTGAGGACATGAAAGTCTTGGACATCAAAAATCTCGGTAAAGTCTCTAAGTTTTTGGGGATGCGAGTATCTTACGATGAAAGTTCGGGATACACACTAGATCAAGAAGTGATGATTGACGGGATACTCAAGGATTTCGAGTTGGAAGACGCCAATCCAGTGAAGGTACCCATAAACCAAGAATACGAAGATTTGAATCTTGGAGAAAGCGAAGTCTTACCAAAAGACGGAAAAGTATCAATTAAATCTTTTCAATCGCTGGTTGGAAGCTTGCTATGGATTTGTCGGTGCACAAGACCTGACATATCTTTTGCAGTACACAAGGCGACTAGAAGAACTCATGCGCCAAAGCAAGTGGATTGGAATTTGGCTAAGCGAATCGCAAGATATCTCAAAGGATCAAAACATATGAAATTACATATGGGAACCTCAAAAAATGCAAACTCAAGTACAACCATCAAGGCCTACAGTGATTCTGATTACGCCGGATCAAAGGACGATCGAAAATCAACTACTGGAGGTGTCGTACTAATGGACGGGATGGTTCTGAACTGGATTTGCAAGAAACAAGGTGGTGTTTCGCTGTCTACAATGGAAGCGGAATTTTACGCGGCCTCAAAAATTGAAGTGGAAATGTTGGGCTTCCGTGAATTAATTCAAGAAGTTGGATTAAAAGTCGAGCGTCCTATGGTGTTACTTATGGATAACCAAGCTGCAATCAAGGATGATAAGCAGCATGGAAGGAAGCTCAAAGATGAAACATGTTGATATACGATTGAAGTATATTGTTTCAAAATTAAAGGACGGTGAAATCGAAGCTAGCTATGTTCCTACGCAAGATATGATGGCAGATTTGCTTACTAAAGCACTACCATATCCAAGACTAAACGAGTTACGCTCTGAAATTGGTTTGAAGTGATGGCCGATTTCGTTTCAAGAAGGAGTGTTAAAAAGTGAAGTTTTACGGTATATCGGTATTGTTAATTATTATGTTAGTTACATAATGGTTACTATTACGGTACTACTTTGGAGCACTTTTTGAGAGATTTACGGTACTTGGCTACATTTAAGTAAAGTTGGGTGAAAAGTATTCGGACCATAACCGACTTTATTTCGAGGTAACTTTTACTGTAGGTTTTAAAACTACCTGCACATTGTCTCGTGAAGTCTCGACACTTCGCATGCATATTGATTAGGTAGATACTTAATCACTTCTTAATACACTTTCTATTAACTAAGTCCCTATGTTCTATCTACGCGACAACGTCCTACTTGGCAGCTACGTCGACTGTTATACCTTGACAAAGTAAGGTATAAGTTTCAACAAACAAGTGCAAGTATATTCAATATTATCGACTACGACTTGACTTAAGCTTAAGTTCCTACTGCAACATGGAAAATGGTACTTTTGAACACCTTCAATACAAGATGCAGAGGCGATGCGTTTGCGAAAAAAACGAGCCGTCACTGAAACCTACAGCCAGGTTCAAGATGCCTCACCGAAACAAGCTGCACCAGTGAGGAGAGAGCTGTTTGATGAGTTATATGAGACATCTCCCGAGACACCGGAGAGAGGTGACGAGGAACCAGAGTGGGCACGCGTTTGGAACACAATGGAAGTGGTATGGAACCATCAACAAGGGACAGTATTCCCCCATGCCGAAGCAGAAGAGAGGGTGTGGCGGTTAGCGGCAGCGAAAGAAGGAGTGGCCATTATACAATTATTGGAGTGTTTCAGCCATCCCCACCGCATAATAGAAGGTAGTAGAGTTACCAGGAGTAGCACCGCTGACAGGGCTGACAGGGCTTGAGCCACTAATAGGATCCTGCCAAAGTACCGGCTCCAGCAGCACCACAAAAACCGGCACCGATTGATGCAAAGTCATGCATATACTGACGCGTAAATGGTGGACAGAATGTTGGGAAAACCTAAGCGCAAACCTCCAAGGTAACAAGTATGCACAGGACTTCAACTTGAGAATGCAGGACTGGAACAAACGAGTAAAAGCTGTAACAAATGAACAGCAGAAAGAAGCAATTAGACACAGCCGAGATGACTGGAATTTCATTAAGGTCAACAAGTATGGTAGCAAGCATTTGTGGAACTTGTGTGCACCACATAACAAAAAGATCTTCGCATACATGGCAATGTGTGCGAACACATACCACACACAAATTGTGGCGGCACTAGGAGACGAAGCAATGCCAAACGACAGTATCACTCTTAAGCTCTATAGACTGGAGCGTGCGCAGAAGTCTATAGCGAGAATAAAGGCATTCTCGAAGCGGCTAGAGGAAGAAGACGCATCAGTTTGTCAGGACATAGCATCATACTTTGCAACGGCACTAACATCTGTGGCTACGTCAACAGGAAGGCAAGAGCATGGGGAGGACGCAGGGGGATCTTCAAGCTCAGATCCCGTGATCCTTTACTAAGGGCAACGAGATGTTGGAAGCATATCACCAGGAAGTGCAGAGGCTCGTTAACTCCCTGGATGCATATGGCCGGCGTACAATAACGGGTACGGCAATTAATAGAGGGGATGCGGAGTGGAAGAAACCTGCAGCGACAGCTGCGAACACATTATGTATTACGACGCAGAATGTTAGAGGTTTTAAGGCACAATCGCGACACGAGTGGCTTCAAGTATGAACAAATCACTAGCAAGGATGGCAGACTGCACAATCATTCCAGAAACGCACATCACGACAGCTGAGGAGGCAGAGGAAGTGACTCGTGTGTGGGAGCGAATGTGGAACTACAATAACCCGGCCAAGAGGTTGGCGTATTGGAGCATCTCTGCAATCAAGGCTTGTGGAGTGGGGATTCTATTAACGCCGGATCACAGGAAGAGAGCACGTCCCTGGAATCCAAGCAAGTGGAATGAGCGGGTTATAGCAGTGGAGCTGGAGCATTGGAAGATTCTCAAAATTTATGCACCAGCTGATACTAATGTTAACCGTGCTAAGTTTTTTCGAGATATAGGTAGATGACATTCGTCAGCGGTGGACGATGTAATATTAGCTGGCGACTTTAATTGCGTCGAAGCGCCTCAATTGGACCGATTAGCACCAGGGAGGGACGTCAAGACTGAGTGCATGGAACTTTCACGATTAATTGCATCAAACGGATGGTACGACGCGGCGTTAGCCCAGCAATCGGCGTGGGATGCGGACCGACTAACGGAAAGTTTGGAGTTCACCTTTTGGCGAGGGGAAGCAGCTAGCAGGCTCGACAGGATATATATTCCGGTAAACAGGTATGATTGGGTGGATCGATTGGACACACGTACGCCGTTAGTGGCCTCAGACCACGAGGAGGTAACGTTATTACTGCGAGAACCTCGGAGAAGGCAACAAGCATTTTCCCGCCAACAGTTTCGATTAAAGTATCCAGTTTCGGGCGCCAATCGTAGGAGGGCTGTAGAGGAGGTTACGGCAGAAGTTCGAAACAGACGTGGAGAGACATTTCAGGCACATGTGGATTGGGATCAACAAGTTCAGCTTTGGACAGCTGCAATAATGCGAGTGCGGAAACGGGTGCGACAGCGACGGAAAAGGAAAGCGGTACAACTATCCCAGTCACTATATAGAATGGGTTCCTCGCGGGCCCAAATATTGGGTATAGCAGCCAATGAAGCACTGAAGGAAAACAAGGTACGTCAAGGGCGCAAATTACGAAGAAGTATGGATACCATGAGATGGTTATTTCGGCGTACAGCCGTATGGGAAAGTAACCAACACGTCACAGCAATCAAGGTGCCCGGAATACATTTGCAAGGCACGGCAGCGATGAGCATCCCAGATAAATTCGCACTGATATGGAAGGAAGTGCTCAGCTGCAGGCATAGTAACGTAGCGCCAGACAGGATGGAACAATGTCTGGACCGATTTGTCACATTTTGGAGCGACAGAAAGGTAACGGTAAGTGACAATGAGGCACTAATGGAGCCGATAGATGAAGGAGATATCAAGAATGCTTTACGGACTCTGGAGAGGAGGAAGGCGGGTGGACCAGACGGTCTAAACAACGACTTTTATAAGGACTTTGCAGACGAAGTAATAAGCGACTAATGCATCGTGAGTAATGCTATTCTTCAAGGAGACAAACCGCCACAGACTTTCTTAGAGGCGGTCATAATACCACTTCGAAAAAGAGGCGACTCTGATAACGCGATGGACTACAGGCCGGTATCATTACTGCAGTCAAGTTACAAGATTTTTGCTAAGGTGCTGGCAGCACGATTACAAAGATTTCTAGGGAGGCTAATTGGTGACACGCAACAAGGTTTTGTGTATGGCCGGCGAATGGATAGAGCAGTTGTGTTGATGTTGGATATGTTGGAACACTATCGTCAAGGTCCAAGATCGAAAAGGGCTGAAAATAGTGGAGGAGTCTTGATGATAGACTTTGCCAAGGCGTATGACACTATCGATCGCAACCTTCTCATGATGGTGCTAAAGAAATTTGGATTTTCACAACGCTTTATTGATGTCATGAACAAGATCCATGAAGGAACGTCGGCAAGATTTCTGGTCAATGGAGAACTTTCAGAAGCGATACCAGTGGTATCGGGCATCCGGCAAGGATGCCCACTAGCACCATTGTTATTTATTCTCGCGGTGGAGCCATTGGGGCTAGCTATCATGCAAGACACGGAACTCGAAGGCATCACGATTGGCAACTCGACAATGCAGTGGGAACAACGGTTTTCTGCATTCATTGACGATTCAACTATTTTTTTTCGAGATGGAAGGCATATGAAACGAGCCCTGGACATTGTAGAACGGTTCGGACATCTGTCAGGATTAAGGATGCAGCCGGCGAAAAGTCAAGTCATGTTGATGGAAACAGAAGTGTACCCATCGGAATGGTACAAGGTACCGGTATTGCAACCTGGAGAATCGGTACGGTACCTCGGATATCAAATAGGGAATTCTTCACTCAAGGCCAAAAACTGGGCGGGCAGAATAAGAGCGATACAACGCCGACTCCTCACAGCCACGAAATGCGGCACGTCAGTAGATGAACGGGTGACACTTTTCAACGCGATTGCGATTCCTGCTATCCTCTTCACGGCGAAAGCATTCTTACCATCTGAGAAAACCCAAAGGGAACTGGTAGCACTACAAAAGCGGTTCATTTGGAGCAAAGCGACGGACACAGAAGGAGGGCGTCACAAAATCTCGCCACTGTTGCTATTTACCCCCAAGAAGGCCGGGGGACTGGGGCTCATTTCCATACCAGCAGCATTACATACATTGGTTGTAATGGGGTACCATTACATAAGTGATATTTGAATAGAAATATCACAGTTCAATTTCAGTCGTAATACCTGAAATTGTGAATATTGGATTATAAGTTGTCATAATCCACCTTTGAGAACAGATTCTGATATAATCGAATCTAACAAGTCATCTAATGATAAAAATATCATTAGATCAGTTTTATACTACATGTTACTATGATTAGTCTAGGTCTAATTATACTAGTTAGCTCTTAACCAACCATAAATATATTCACTCTTAAACTTACCTTCTAGCACTCAAGTCCCTTAGGTGTATATATATTAATATATATACTTAATTGGTAGTTAATTAATATACTAATTACTTATCTATCTAAGTTTATCTAAGGTAAACTAAGGAGGACCAATTACATTTGGTCTACACAATTTGCACGCTTCCTCATTGCAAACTAACAGTGTAAGCCGCGTAACAGCAGCCCTGTACACCTGGTAGCACTTTGTGGTCCGTCCAAACGACCACTTTTGACACGTTCCGCTAGTTAACTAGCAGATCGAAGGTTTAAGAGCCGCTAGCTGTCATGGCAACAGCCAGTGAACGTGAGCGTGAGCGCCAGCTCGCGCACGATCTAGTTATG
>MIQA02012009.1:0-14887 GCA_001887855.2 Sclerospora graminicola | reverse complement strand
AGGCATGAGTTGATGTACGGTACACAGGTATAGGACATTGCATATATAATAACAGGTTTTGATTTTCCCCCTAAAGCAAAGAGTCGCTTCGCCACGTGTTGCGGTCATTGGGAGCACAGGGTTGATTAGTCCCCTCTTGCTCAACTATTTCCCGGTTAAGACGCGCTTAGACGCATTTTGCTTACCGGAAGACCCCCGACGGGTTTGTTTTAGGTGATCGAACCTCATCCTCAACGCGCACGTGTTTGGAACACGTTAATAATATTGGTAAAGGGTTTGTGGAGATAACGTTTGTGGATTACTGTGGAAGATCGTGGATTGATCGCGTTTTCTTGGTTTCGTTATATCTCTCTCTCATTGGCTGGCCTGATCAGACGAACTTCCCTGATCAGTGCCTAGATACTGAATAAGTGTCGACCCCAACCCGTTCTCCGGTGAAGATTTCCACCCGAGGACACCCCCCGTCTCGAGAAGGTCAACCCCTCCGACCTGATCAAGATCATCCTTTTCGTCACCGAGTCCACCTAAGTGAGTGTAATCAGCCCCGATCAACGGGTACACAAGGTGAGATGAAGTTAACCATAGATCCTGACGCGCATGAAGACCGGCCAGATGACCGGGAGGATCAGATTAGTCACCACAATGGTGATTCATCTGATTCTGATGTTGATCAGGATCGACGAAGTACCCTGGTCGTCCGGGTCAGTGGGTATCCGGATTCCACCCAAGACTTCGGTCATGGATTTGCAAATCGGCTCCACCACATAAGCTCACTTGACCGCTGGCGTTAGCACTTCCTTGGCTGCTCCACAGCCGACCCTGGTGCCTCCTCCGTCCTCTTAGAAACTCAACCTCCTTCACGACCCTTCGCCCATACTTTCCGACCAATCCGCCCTTCGGTTGTCCACCATACGAGGTCATCCAGTTCGCCTGGTCCGCTAGCCCAACTACCCACGTCTTCGGCCACACCCATCTGGCCCGATTCCAGGCCTGGCGCCGTCCTGCCGCTGGTAGATACACCCAGCGGCCACCAGATCACGTCCCTTGTCGACCGATCCGGGCATCCAGCTAAGGACGACATTTTCACATCAATCAGGTGGGGGCGTTCACTTCCATTAGTCCGTTAATTTCTAAGTCACTTCACCACATCCGCCCCTGAGTCTTGTCGCAGCCGTACAATGGTTGAGGCACGAGCTCACTACATCTTTCACACTTCGATTTTCCGCTGTCCCTATGGCCTACCACGAAAACGCCCACACTGACCCATTGTCGGGACACTCCCCGACGCCTACAAGGTCATCGGTAGGCTGCTCCGGCGCCCGCCCTGCTGGTCTAGAGCGGCTTCCAGGGCAGCCCGAGGTGGCTACCCTGAAAGCTCAAATCGCTGCTCTGACCGCTCAGGTAGCTAGCCTGGAGTAGGCGAACACCGAGTTGTCTCTGACCGCACGGCTGGCTGATCAGCAGGCAGATGAAGCCCGGGTCCGGGAGGTACTGGCTGACCTCCAATTCCAGAGCCACATCAGCCGACTGGAAAGTGAGAAGGCCGATCTCCTTCAAGAGAGGGACCACTTCAAACAGCTGTCTGAATCCATTGACTCGTTGCGTGTCTTGTACCAGAAAGCGACGGCCACCGTGAAATCCCAAAGTAAGTGCATCCTAGCTTGTTTAGGACCATTTACCAATCCACTCACTCTGTATGCGTTCTCAGAACAGGTTGTCATGTGCTATCGTGTCCTAATGCTCGAGTCTTCTCATGCCTCGCGCGAGGTGACGGCGCACTACGAGATATATATTCTCCTCTCCCAGCGATTGGAAAGTTCGCAGGTAAACTCGGGCAATCTGAAATATCACCGGATCCGGCTCGCGAAAAAGCTGTGGAAGTATCAGAAGGCGTTGTATCGGTCGGCCTCTACGTCGTCCGGGCTTCAACGCCGAGTCCGAGAGCTTGAAGACAAGCACGCTGAGGCCCAATCAAACGTGGATAGAGTCCGACAGGTGGCTTCCAACTTTGCACAGCGCCGCACGGACTGTTTATCCTCTATAAAGGAAGGTTGGGCTCGACTGATCGCGGCGGGTGCCAGGGTAGAATGTCTAATGAAGGGCCCTACTCCCATCCGGGAGGCCATTAGGCACCTCCTCGATTTAGTTTGTCCGCGGGCTCCCAATCCGACCGCTCTCGCTCCGCCACCTCTCTCGTTGGCTGCTGATTCTGCCGCGGGCGCCCAAACATCCGGAGCAGATGCGTCCGCCCCAGAATCGATAACCGTTAGCACGGGAGGGGCTACACGTCTACGGATTTGGGATACTTCCCGAAACCCTAACCCGCCACCGGTGCCAGCCGGCCAGCAGGCGGCTTCTCCATCGTTCTCCGAGGATCCTCCGGTATACGAAAAAAAACGTCGGTCCAGCCGGATTGCGTTGCTCCATTCCCCCGTGGCAACTAAACGGCCTAAACAGTCTGCCGCGCCGGCGAGCACGGCAAAGGTTCGTGGAAACAATGGACCGGGTCCCAACCCCACTTCATATCCGGCTCCGTCCGGCTCGCTGGCTTCTGGGTAAACGCCCCTTCGTTCCCGTGCTACAAGATCTTCCTGTAGAGCTTCGTCTGCTCCGGCTCTTCTCAGATTCTCTCCTCACGATTCTCAAGGCCTATCCACCGCTTCTCTGGATGGGGAGGGGTTGCCCTACTTGCCGGACATGGACGGCAACGAGGCCGCCGCCGAGGGCTACGCGAGGTCCTCCCCGGACATTTTTGCACGGGATGAGAAAGAGTCCAAGGAGTACTCCGAGGAGTCTCCCCCGTTTTGGATTCCTCGCCGGAAAGTAATAACGGCTTCCGAACTGGCTGCGGCTCTCCCTTGGTCTAAAACGCAATTGGAGGGCTTGCATATCCAAGACCTCACTGGTGCCCTTGTCACCCGGGCTTTGTCTCGCCCGCCGTTGTGGATATTTCCACCGGCACCCGCAACGCCTAAGGACACGGACTGGAATCCCAAGCTTGTGGCGATCGGGCCGCTGGACGCGATCTTGTCTCGCAAACATTGGGCCGTACTGGCGACAGACATGCCAGAAATAGGCCTACCCCATGTCGGCTGGTTCGTGGATTTTCGGGAGGTTTGTAAGGAGTATCTCTCCCGGCATGGGCAAGCCATCTGGGAGTCTAGCCATCATCTTTTTATTTCCGTTGCCGCCGGGCGTGAGTCCCCTGATCTAGCCCAATACCGATCCGACCGTAAGAACCGTCGGAACCGAGCGACCGAGGGCTGGACAAAGGTCTGCAACTTCGTTGTTGCTGTCATCCAGCGCGGCCACTGCGAGTTGGACATTTTTTCCACCCTATCATGCTGCATCTGGCCAACCGCCGGGTGGAGAAAAGCGGAAATCCGGCCGAAAGCTGGACTTGGTATCCAGGATTGGGCCGGGCTACCACTCTCCAAGCTTCGCTCGATGAGCTCGACCAACAGGACCCGTGGCGCAACCAGTACCGGCAGGACCCCGATCGCCACCCTGGCCTCCGCGTGCCCCGACTCCGTAACAAGTTCTGCTGATCTCGCTAGGGATGATTCATGAGGCTAGTCTTACTTATTTCTATCTTCTTCATCCATTTATGGCTATTGGCCTCGATAATACATCTTCCTTTCGTTTCCCACGTCAACACCTCTTGTCCGTCCTTCTAATTCGAAATATCCATCCGGCTTCACCACTCGTGCTGATCCCTCAACACCTTCCATCCGGCACCATACTGACTCGAAGATTACTCCAACACCCGATCGGCCCACTTCTGACCAGACTAATTTCCATCCGCCGATTGATTGGCTGATTGGTGTTAATTGATCCGGCCGTGCCTGCTGTCCGGGAGCCGGATGGACTAATTTTCTGACTCCGCCTCACCTTCTTCATGGGTCTGCATGACCCCGAAGCGGTTTCGGCTCGCCCGCCGGCGATCGAATTCTCTCATTAAAGCTCCACAATTTAGATCCAGCTCGTCCACCCACGACCGCTCCTCGCAATTTTTCCACTGCACGAGAAACTCTCTGTGGATCCGCCCAACCCGGGTTTTCCGTCCATTCCGAACGTCCAAAATTTCTTCTACTTCGTACTCATCCGGATCTAGCGGATTGTCCCAGCTATCCTCCGGCAGTAGGGCTTCATCAAAATCGAGCCGGTCGCCCTCCACCGTAAGGCGCGTATTCGGGCGGTCTGGGAAGTGCTTAACCAACTTCAACTTGGAAACATGCACTATCGGGAAAACGCTATAATCCGTGCCAGTCGTAACCAGCTTGACTGCATGACCCCCGACCAGTTCTGCTACTCGGAAAGGGCCATGCCACATATGAGCCAAATACCATGCATAGCCCTCCTTGACCCGATCTAGATACAGCCATACCCGGGAACCGGGCTCTATGCCGTGTTCTCGGGCTCGGTCGTTATTCTGTTCGGCGCGGTCCTTGATTGCTTGTCGGAGGTGTCGTTTACCTGTTCCCTCGCCAGTGAATAGTGGCGTTGCACTCCCATCCTCCAGCGACGGGCGTCTCTGCCCTGGATTCTGGTGCACCCTATTGGTGTGGTGGCTTCCAAAGTGGATCGGGGATCCCATCCGTAAGCTAAATTGAAAGAGGTGTCGCCCCTTACCCGATCGTATGACAAATGGATGGCGAAAACCAGTCTCCCCGCATATTCGCCCCAGTCGCACTGATCCGCCTCCACCACATACATCTTGAGGACTCTGGTCAGAGTCTGGACCATTCTTTTGGCCTTTCCGTTCGCCTGCGGGCGGTAAGCCATAGTTGCGCTCTGTTTCTGTCCTAAGATCTTGTTAAAAGCTCGGAATACGTCCGCCATAAATCCGGGCTCTCTATCGTGCCAGATGACCTCGCTCGCCTCGAACCGCCTGAACACACACTCCTCGTAATGCTAGGCAACTTGCTGAGCGGTACGTAGGAACTGGCCTTTGCTATGACCAGCCCGGTAAACAAATCCGTCCAGATCAGCAGCTCTGTGTACCCACTCCGAGATTTAGGTAAGGACGGGATATGATCCATCGCAATGATCTTGAAAAGGATAGGTGGCCTGTACATTCCCAGGCGACCGCCCTCTAATGGTCGGCCGGCCCTTCCCGGTTTCACAATCCGTACAACTTTTCACATAAGCTTGTACGATGCGATAGAGGCCCCGCCAGTGAAAATGTGCCTTAATTTTATGATATGTCCGGCCGATGCCCTGATGTCCTCCTTCTAGGCTCACGTGATAGTGATGGAGGATATCCGGTTGTAGGGTAGTAGGTACGACTAGCCGAGCGGTTTTATCTCTCTCGATCTCCGGCTGGTCAGCGTCCCGGTAGAAAACGGTAGCCCGTTTTCATCCACTTCGTAATCTGGGGCCAGCTTGAAGCATTCTTTAGCTTGTTCGACTGTCAGTTTACCCACTTCTCCGTTAAGGTATGCCTTGAGATCCACCATCCACGCTTCCTCGTCCTGCGCTTGGAGAATCCGCTCTGCTCGTAACTGTTGCACTATCCCTTCGCTCATTGCTTCTGGGGATAGCGAGCCTGCGGTTGAAGAACGGCGCTTTTGCAACCGGGTGACGGCGTTCACCTGGGTTACCTCCTCCGTGTTGGCCGGATGGATAATTTCGGGCAGCCGATTGATCTCCGTCAAATCCGACAACAGAGCTGGATCGGAAACCGTTAACCGACTTGGCCACGCATGGCTAGTGTAGCCAAGTGATCTGCACTCTTATTCCAGTCCCGTTTGACATGTAACAGATCATGTTCTGGCCATTTCCGCAGGGCGGACATGACCCAATCGTTCAATAGTCTCAGCCGGGGCGCCTTGCAATCTATCTCTCCTGTGATTTGCCGGATCACCAGATTGGAATCACCACATATGATGATCCGCCCCTGTGTCCGGCCAGCCAGCAGATCTAGGCAAAGTAAAAGCCCTCTGTACTCTGCTTCGTTCACAGTTATGCCAGGCGTGAAATCCGAGGCGGCCGTGACCACTTTCCACTCGGGCAACTTCCACACAATAGCACTTTAGGCCCCGACTCCCTTCTTTACACTCGCCGACCCGTCAAAACTCAAAACCATTAGCTCCTCCGTGGGTCCCACTGTTGGCGGCGGTAATATGATGGATTGCCGAGGCTGCTTCCGAGGTGCTATAGCTGTCAGTGCTTCCTTCACTTCTGCCCTTGAGGTAATGCAGGCCGCCAGCGTGCCCAGTATCTCCTCTTCTCCCTTAGTACACTTGATTATTTCGAGGGACCACTGAGACAGCAGAGCCGCCTATCTACCCAGCCGGCCGTCAATTCCATTCGCCGTCAGGAGCCATGAAAGGGTCGACCGTCTAGATAGTACCTTGATAGGCCGAGACACCAGCATAGTATAACACACATCCAGGATCCGCAATAAGGCCAAAACTTCTTTATCCACTAACCCGTAATTAACTTCATTAGCCTTCAGGGTCCGGCTGGTGAATGTCACAGGACAGTACACTCCGTCATGATCTTGAACAAGGGCAGCTGAGATGGCCCACTTGTTAGCGTAGATGATGACCACAGGAACCTTATTAACATCAAAATGCTTCAGGACTGGTGTAGTCGCCATCTTCGCTTTCAACATGCCAAATGCTACCATCGCTCGGGTCATGTGATCGTCCGGGCCGGCCGCACTGGAATTCGGCGGCCGGCTGCCTATCGGGGCAGACAAGGGCGCCATCTCATTGGCCGAAAAAGTTGACAACAGTGTCATCTCATTGACCAAAATAGTTGACAAGGGAGCCATCTCATTGGTGAAAATATTTGACCCGCGCGGCATCCCATTGTCTGATATTGCTGGCTCGGCTCGCGCTTCCACTCGCCGATCCTGCTCTCTCAGCTTGTGGTAATCGACCTCCCGTAATTCATACAAAACCACAGCATAGGCCGAGAAATCTTCAATGAACTGACTGTAGTAATTCAGGCTGCCCATTGAGGATTGCATAGCCTTTCGAGACCGCGGGAAAGGCAGATTACTCAAAGACTCCAAATCCTTTGGATTAGCTTCCAACCCGGCGATCGAAACCTGATGACCCAAATAGGTCACCTTAGTCTGTGGTAAATGACTTTATGAATTAATGTGAAGTACTTTCCAGAGGGCGCATCCTGATTGGCAGAAATATGAACCAAGGGCGTGGGCGTCGGATAGCCGCCACCGAGCATACCTACAAGCGGCCAGTCGGCGCCTGGCCTGGAATCAGGCCGGGCGAATGTGACAGAAGGCGTGGATAGTTGGGTTAGCAGGCTAAGCGGACGGGACGACCGCGGATGGCAGACGGCCGAGGGGCGGGTTGGTGGCGGATTGGTTAGAAGGTATGAGTGAAAGGAGCCTGAAGGAAGATGAGTGTTCTAGTGGATAAAGGAGGCACCCGGATCGGATGAGAAACTGCCAAGGAATTGCTAGCGCCAGCGGCCAGGGAGCTCGGATGGATGGCCATCCGGCCGAGCCGGCCGGGTACAATGTACCAGTCGGACTAGTACCAGCTGGGTTCGGTGTACCGGCCGGGTTGGTACCATCTGAGGTTGGTGTACCGGCCAGGCGGGTACACAAGAATCGGAGCTAACCGGGCTACTTCGGGTAAGGCACATGACTGGTCAGCCGGGCTACTTGGGGTAGGTTACACAAAAGGAAGTATTGGATATAGGATAAATCCGTATACGTTTCGCTTTCTTAGACACAAGTCGCTTTTATTGGTTCACAGCGGAGGGCTAACAAGGCCCCCTCTTGCTGCTATTGGTTTGCCCGGGGAAGGTTAAGTTAACCCACCGGAAGTCCCCTGACCGGGAGTCGCGGCGTCTTCGTATACTCACCTCAAGTCGCCCGTGTTTTGAACACGGTATTAAGTATTGGGAAGTGGTGACATTTTGGCCTTCTGTGGAAGAGTGTGGAGTCATATTTGGATTCCCCTTTACATACACATTTGGATTCACCCTTCATTATTATTTGTTTAGCTGTCCGATTGATTATTCTCGGTCCAGCCGGCACTATACAAAGTTCAAGTATATTACCCGACGAGCTCCCCGGTGACGATTCCCGCCCAGGAGCTACCCCTAGTCCTAACCCTCATCTCCCTATTTGACGGATTTACACTTTTCGCCCTAGGGTCCACCAGGAGAGCAAACCACCCAGTACTGACGGGTACACAAGGTGAGCTTTCAACATGCAACATCCGAGCAGTCACGATCAAGCGGATGGAAGTGACCGATCCAGCCGGCATCAAGCCGGATCGGATCATGACTCAGATGGACGGAGTACCCCCTCCGATAGTCAGTCGTCTGGGACCCCCGTGGGTGTTCGCGTCTCAGGAAGATTTTCTGAGAGCGACTACACCACACCTATCTGGCAGGCCATCAGTAACCTCCTTGATTTTAGCTTGTCCCCGCGTCTCCGGTTCGGCCACTCCCGCTCCGCCATCTCTACCTTTGGCTTTAATCCTGATGCGGGCGTCAGACCATCCGGGGAAGAGGCGTCTGCCCCAGGTTCAGTAACCGTCAGCACGGGAGTAACCACACGTTTCCGGATATGGGATGCTTCCCGAGACCCTAACCCTCCACCGGTACCAGCCAGCGCGCAGCCGGCTTCCTCACCATCTCCCCCGGTATACGGAGGAAAACGTCCGGCCAGCAGAATTGCATCGCTCCACTCCCCCGCGGCGGCTTAACGGCTTAAACAGCCCGCCTCGTCGGCGAGCACGGCAAAAGCTCGGAAGGACAATGGACCGGGCTCCGACCCTGATCCGGTTCCGGCCTCGTCCGGCTTGCTGGCTTCTGGAAAATCGCCCCTTCGTGACTAGCTCCGAGATCCTCGTCCAGTCCTTCGTCTACCCCAGTTCTCCTCAGAATCTCTCCCCACGATCCTCAAGGTCCATCCACTACTTCTCCGGATGAGGGGGGGCGTCCAGCCTGCTCGAAGTGGACAGCGACAAGGCCGTTACTGAGGACTACGTGAGATCACCTTTTCCGGGCATTTTTTCTCTGGATGAGAATGAATCCAAGGAGTCAGCCGAAGAGTCTCCCCCGTCCTGGATTCCTCGTCGGAAAGTCATGACCGCTTCCTAACTGACTGCGGCTCACCCCTGGTCCAAGGTGAAACTGGAGGGCTTGCGCATTGCAGACCTCACCGGTGCCTACGTCGCTCGAGATTTGTCTCGTCCACCGTTGTGGGTGTTTCCACCGGCGCCAAGGAACCCCAAAAATACCGAGTGGCGTCCTGACCTAGTCGAGATCGACCCGCTAAATGCGATTCTGTCTCTCAAGCCATGGACCTTATTGGCGACGGATATGCCTGATATGGTTGTTGGCTGGTTCGCCGATCTCCGTAATGTCTGTGAGGGGTATCTCTTCCGACATGGCCAATCCATCTGGGAATCCACTCATCATCTCTTTATTTCCGTCGAGGCCGAACGTGATACTCCCGCTCTGGTCAGATACCGAGTCAAACGTAAGCAGCATCGAAATGGAGTGGCTGAGGGCTGGACCAAGCTATGCACCCTCGTCGTTGACGGTATCAGACTCGACCACTGTGATCTGGACATATTTCTTCATCCAATCATGCTACACCAGGCTACCCGCCGAGTGGAGAAAAGCGGGCATCCGGCTGAAGGCGCAACCTGGTATCCAAGATTGGGCAACCCTCGTCACGCTACCACCATCCCAGCCTCCCTCGCCGAAATCGACCAGCAGGATCTGTGGCGTAACCAGTACCGACAGGACCCCTACCGCCACCTGGCCTCAGCGTATCCCGACTTCGGAATAAATTCTGCCGCACTCGCCAGGGATGACTTGCAAGGCCAGTATATCTTTCTCGTTCCAGCCAATTCCACTTCTCCATCCATCCATGCCTCGCTAATACATCTTCCCTTCCGTTATCCATGCCGAAACCACTATTTCTACTCCTATAATCCAAACACTCAACCGGCTCGTGTTAATTCCCAAAGATTTTTTAAATCCCGCATCCTGCCGACTCTAACATCGATCCAGCATCTTATTGACTCATTCCCGACGAGAATAATTTCTATCATCCGTTTGATTGGTCGAGTAGTATCAATTAATTCGGCCGTACCCGCTGTCCGGCGGTCGGATGGCCTAGTTTTCTGCTGCCCGGCAGCCGGATGGTCTAGTTTTCTGGCTCCGCCCCACCTTCTTCATGGGTCTGCATGACCCCGAAGCGGTTCCGGCTCGCTCGTCGGCGGTTGAGCTCCCTCATCAAAGCCCACAATTTAGGCTCATCCACCCACGACCGTTCTTCGCCGTTTTTCCACTGCACCAGAAACTCTCTGTGAATCCGCTCAAACCTGGTTTTCCGTCCGTTCTGAACATCCAAACTTCTCTACTTCGTATTCGTCCGGATCCAGCGGCTTGTCCCAGCTATCCTCTGGTAGCAGGGCTTCGTTAAATTGGAACCGATCGCTCTCCACTACCAGGCGTGTACTCGGACGGTCCGGGAAGTGCTTTACCAGCTTCAGCTGGCCACGTGCACTATCGGGAACACGTTGTAATCAGTACCTGCCGTAACCAGCTTGACCGCGTGCTCCCCGACCATCTCTGCCACTCAGAGAGGACAATGCCACATTTGGGCTAGCTTCCGCGCATAGCCTTTCTTGACTCGATCCAGATACATCCATACCTGGGAACCCGGCTCTATACCATGCTCCTTGACTTGGTCGTTGATCTGGTCAGCGCGGTCCTGGATTGCCTGCCGGAGGCGATCGTTTACCTGTTCCCGTGCTAGTGAAAAATGACGTTGTATCCCCATCCTCCAGCGACGGGCGTCCCTGTCAGGGCTTCTGGTACACCCTATTGGGATGGCAGCTTCCAATGTGGATCGAGGATCCCATCCATAAGCCAAATAGAAAGGAGTGTCACCCCTTACCCGATCGTACGACGAATTAATGGCGAAGACAAGTCTCTCCGCGTATTCGTCCCAGTCGCGCTGATCCGCCTCCACCACATAGACGTTGAGGGCTCTAGTTAGAGTTAGGACCATTTTTTCGGCCTTACCGTTTGCTAGAGGGCGGTAAGCCATGGTTGCGCTCTGTTTTTGTCCCAGAATCTTGTTGAAGGCTCGGAATACATCCGCCATAAATCCAGGTTCCCTATCATGCCGGATGACCTCGCTTGCTCCGAAACATCTGAACACACATTCCTTGTAACTTTGAGCAACCTGCTGTGAGGTGGCCTGTATATTTCCAGGCGATCGCCCTCTAATGGTCGGCCGGCCCTTCACTCTTTCTCAATCCGGACAACTTCCCACAAAAGCTTGTACGCTACGATAGAGACCCCGCCAGTAGAAATGAGCCTTGGTTTTATGATAGGTCCGGCCGATGCCTTGATGTCCCCCTTCCAAACCCACGTGATAGTAATGGAGGATATCCGTTTGCAAGGTAGTCGGCACGACCAGCCGGGCGGATTTATCCGTCTCGATTTCGGGCTGGTCAGCATCTCGGTAGAAAAACAACAACCCGTTCTTGCCCACTTCGTAATCTGGGGCTAGCTGAAAACATTCCTTAGCTTGTTCGGCACTTAGTTTCTCCACTTCCCCTGTCAAGTATGCTTTGATATCCACCACCCATATTGCGCTTGGAAAATCCGCTCTGCCCGCAACTGTTGCACTATCCCTTCGCTCATTGCTTCTGGAAATTCTGAGCCAGTGGCTAAAGAACGGCGCTTTTGCGACCGGGTGACGCGTTCACGCGAGTTACCTCCCCCATGTTAGCCGGATAGATAAGTTCGGGCAGCCGATTGATCTCTGCCAGGTCTGATAACAAGCCTGGATCACAAGCCATGACCCCTCCATGGTCACGCATAGCCAGCGTAGCCAAGTAATCTGCACTCCTTTTCCAGTCCCGTTTGACATGTAACAATTCATGTTCTGGCCATTTCCGCAGGGCGGACATAACCCGATCGTCCAAAAGTCTTAGTTGGGGGCCTTGCAGTCTATTTCTGCCGTGATTTGCCAGATCACCAGATTGAAATCACCACATATGATGATTCGCCCCTGCGTCCGGCCAGTCAGCAGATCTAGGCAAAATAAAAATCTTCGGTATTCTGCCTCATTCACTGTTATGCCAGGCGTGAAACTGAAGCAGCAGCGACCACTTTCCACTCAGGCAACTACTAAAGATAGCACAATAGCTGCCTACTCCCTTTTTACGCTTGCTGACCTTTTGGGGATGAGAGTTACGTACAACAATGGAGATGGATACATGCTGGATCAACATGTGATGATTGAAACCTTGATCGAGGAAAACAAGGCATGCCAGAAATTAGAAGCGTCATGATGCCTATGGGGTGTGAATATGAGAACCTTTCGATGGAGAAGCAGGTGGCTTTCGATGCAATTTCGTATGATGGATCGCCTAACATTAAATGGTTTCAGTCGTTGGTGGGTAGTTTGCTGTGGATCGCGCGTTGTACGCGTTCAAACATTGCATACGCTGTCCACAAGGCGACAAAACCCGACGCATGCGCCGAGCAAGTTGGATTGGGACCTAGCTAAACGGATATTAAGATTTTTGAAGGGCACCAAGCAGTTGAAGTTTAAGACGGAGGTTACGAAGGATGATAATGTCGATGGATCGATTACGTGGAAGCGTATCGTGACGCAGACTTTGCAGGATGCAAAGCCGACAGAAAGTCGGTTACGGGCGGAGTTACGTTGATGAATGAAATTTCTCTGTATTGGATATCAAAAGACAAGAATGTGTTTTGGTATCGACTATGGAAGCGGAGATCTACGCGTCATTGGAATGTGAAGTAATTGGAATTTTCGAATTGCTTAGTGAAGTTGGATTGAAACGAGTAACCGATGACATTGTTTTCTGAAAACGAAGCGCCGATAAAGATCATAGAGGGCGAGAACAGTTCGTCCAAAATGAAGCACGTGGACGCTAGGATCAAGTTTATGCCGTCGAAGATGGAAGACGGCGTCATTAAAGTCACGTAAACGAACACGCATGACATGATCGCGGATCTTTTTAGGAAACGTTTGGGTGCACCGAGGCTGCAGGCATTGTAGGAATCGGTGGGTTTAGTGGGTTTACAAACGATCTAACTATTTTGAGCTAGGTTCAAGGCGAGAAGAAATGTTAAAATGCAGAAGAAAGAAGATGCAAGCGACGAACAAGAAACAACAAACGAAATTGAAGGTTGCATAACAGATGATTTGCAGAGCGGCGTTCGTAAATGTGGTGATCGAAATAGATCCATGAAATTACAGTGAAGCAAAGAATAATACGGACAAAGATAAATGGAGAATTTCGATTGAAGACGAGATTACGGCACTGGAGACAATGAAGTGTGGAATATAGTAGTGAAACCAAGGCACATGACACCTTTGCACTACAAAATGGGTCTTCAAGAAGAAGACAGATGTGAATGGAAACGTTGAACGGTATAAGGCTCGTTTGGTCGTGTGAAGTAAGGAACAGAAGTTTGGCGTGATTTTCGAGTTGACGTTGGCGGCGGTTATGGACATGGGCACGGTTAAAATATTCTCGCGTTAGCACGAAAGTGGAATATCATGGCACTACACGGTGACATTCCGAACTCATACGTAAAGGCGTTTGGAAGAGGAGGATGACATTTATCTCTTTATTTTTAAGGGAATGACAGTAAGTACAATGATATTGAAGAGTCTCGAAGAAGAAGGAGTGGTCAGTCTAGCATTGAATCTCAAGAAAGCACTGTACGGCCAAAAACAGGCGGGGCGTTTGTGGAATCGACCTTTACAAAGAAGTTGCTGTGTTTAAGTTTCGTGCCTTGTCACAGGAAGTATAGAGCAGTGCGCGTTGAGTTTTTTTCGAGGATATGAAGTGTTTGGATATCAAGAATCTCGGAGAAGTTTCTAAGGTTTTGGGGATGAGAGTTACGTACAGCGATGGAGATGGATACATGCTGGATCAACATGTGATGATTGAAACTTTGATCGAGGAAAACAAGGCATGCCAGAAATTAAAAGCGTCATGATGCCTATGGGGTGTGAATATGAGAACCTTTCGATGGAGAAGCAGGTGGCTTTCGATGCAATTTCGTATGATGGATCGCCTAACATTAAATGGTTTCAGTCGTTGGTGGGTAGTTTGCTGTGGATCGCGCGTTGTACGCGTTCAAACATTGCATACGCTGTCCACAAGGCGACAAAACCCGACGCATGCGCCGAGCAAGTTGGATTGGGACCTAGCTAAACGGATATTAAGATTTTTGAAGGGCACCAAGCAGTTGAAGTTTAAGACGGAGGTTACGAAGGATGATAATGTCGATGGATCGATTACGTGGAAGCGTATCGTGACGCAGACTTTGCAGGATGCAAAGCCGACAGAAAGTCGGTTACGGGCGGAGTTACGTTGATGAATGAAATTTCTCTGTATTGGATATCAAAAGACAAGAATGTGTTTTGGTATCGACTATGGAAGCGGAGATCTACGCGTCATTGGAATGTGAAGTAATTGGAATTTTCGAATTGCTTAGTGAAGTTGGATTGAAACGAGTAACCGATGACATTGTTTTCTGAAAACGAAGCGCCGATAAAGATCATAGAGGGCGAGAACAGTTCGTCCAAAATGAAGCACGTGGACGCTAGGATCAAGTTTATGCCGTCGAAGATGGAAGACGGCGTCATTAAAGTCACGTAAACGAACACGCATGACATGATCGCGGATCTTTTTAGGAAACGTTTGGGTGCACCGAGGCTGCAGGCATTGTAGGAATCGGTTTCGATCACCACATTTACGACGCCGCTCTGCACATCATCTGTTATGCAACCTTCAATTTCGTTTGTTGTTTCTTGTTCGTCGCTTGCATCTTCTTTCTTCTGCATTTTAACATTTCTTCTCGCCTTGAACCTAGCTCAAAA
>MIQA02012003.1:0-11216 GCA_001887855.2 Sclerospora graminicola | reverse complement strand
CGTGTGGCGACAGCCATGAGACTTGGAGGACGTGAGATCCGGGTACGCCCGGCGGAAGAGCGCCGGCCAGTACAGCGTACAGGCCTGGCGGACGGCGACGGCGGATCCAGAACCGAAGGAGGAAGACGAAGACGCGGATGGGCAGATCAAAAAGGAATGTCGATCTGGCAGCCCGGCCGCCCCTCAAGTCGCCCCCCAATCCGCCATCCAGAAGAGCCTTCAGGTGCCGGATCACCTGCAAAACATGTTTTCGGCGATGATGGAGCGATACTTGGAAGAGCAACGTCCTGCCGCGGCAGCCCGAAGTCACCGGACCAGCCGACTCGTCGTCGAACTCAGAACTCCGAACCAGTTCAGTTCTATGCGAGAGAGCCGAGTGATGAAGACATGAAGTCGGTGCAGTCCAAGCAGAGTGAACCCCATGCCACCCCGCCGAGCCGCCAGACAGGTCGCCGGACCGGACGTCGGCCAACGAATAGGAAGCTGTCTCTCAGCGACGTGGATATGGAATCCGTCAAGTCGGCCAAGTACCATTACGATCCGGATGACCTGGATCTGGGGATGGCCCGCCGAGCCCACATGGCCTCGGCCCAAGCGTTTGATGCGGATTCGGGAGCGATCACGAGGGTGCGAATGTCGGCCACGTCCGAACTGAAAGACTTCACCGGACGCGACACGGACGAGGACCAAGCCCGAGGATGGCTGAGCGAGACAAAGTCGGCATTTCTCAGAGATCGGACGTCGGACTATGAGAAATGCCTGATCTTCGGGGATTTGATGAAAGGTCCAGTGAAAAACTGGATCCAACAGCTCAGCCGGGAAATCCGAGTAAACTGGAGGGGATTGGCCGGTGCGTTCGAGGAACAATACTGTGGATCTGGAACATTGGTGGCGCGGCAATTTTTCCACACCAAGAAGCGGGCGGATGAAAACCCCCTGGAGTATCTCCATCGCTTAAATGTCGCTGGCATGGGGGCGGATATCTCCGTTAAAGAAGATACCAGCCGGTCGGAAGCCGCTCGTGAACATGTGGAACATTTCATCAGCACGTTGGACGATCAGGAGCTGGCAGACCAGCTGGGGTTACTGCGATTTAAGAACACCACGGAGCTGGAATTGACGTTGCGCACCTACCTAAGAGCGAGGCCCCAAGGCGGCAGTTGGAACCGGCCGTTTCAAGTCCCGATTTAACGCGGATCGAGGAGGCCGACCGCCATCTGCCAGGACGGCCCGAGCCGTCCGCATGGTCGCCCGAGAGTCAAACGCGACCAGCTCGGAAGAGGAATATCAGCGATCCGGGGACGAGTCTGAGGAGGAGCAGTATCGGTACCTTTTCTCGGCAGAAGCCAGTCAGCAACCCAGGCTTCCATCTGGGCCCAGCCAGCAGAAGTTTTTTTCCGGCTCGAACTGACCAGGATTACCCCAGACGGAAGTGTACTTGAAGTACCCACTGTGGATTCATCAAGCATGACGACCGGAGCTGTTGGAAGCGGCTGACCTGCAAGAAGTGCGAGAGGAAGGGACATCCGGCGGAACACTGTCTGTTCACGTGTAAGGCTTGCGGGGAGATGCATGAGGCTGGACTGTGCCCAATTGAAGAATTCTACAACTAGATGAAAAAGTGGTACGTCCCGACCAAGCATGCTGGAATGCTGCATCCCGGAGTGGAAAAGATGTTAAACTAGATCGCTCGCCAGGTTGGAATCTGGTTCTAGCCAAGCGGTCTAGTGTTAGTATCTATGCAAATGTCGGTAAGGAGGATATTCAAGAAGCAAAGCAAAGCGTAACCGACAATATATGTAAGTTTGACGATTACGTCATCCGGTCTCCGGCCGGTACGGCTGACCCCTTCCTGGTGAGCAGTATACGGACGGATGAGTATTCCCGGTCTGAAGTGGCGTATGGAATTGAACGTGTTACCTGGCGAGTCGCGAGGTTATTGGAAATATCATTCGCCGGATAAATGGTTCAACCAGGCCAAGGCGGATGGGAAAATCAATAACCAGTAAGCTACCATGCTGTTTGATGCTGGCGCGGAAGTGTCTATCGTGGACACCACCTTTGCTCGTAAGGTGGGGTGTGAAATAGACGAGACGAAGCGGCAGGAATGTATCGGCATTGGAGAAAGTTCATACATGACCCAAGGAAGGACAAGAGTTAAGATTACGTTAGCTCGGGTCTTTGTTATATTACTTTACCGACTGGGTAGGCAAGCTGGCTGGGCAGGATGCATTTCTGGGTATGGACTTTATGGTCCCGGCCGGCATACGGCTGGATTTATCGCATGGAACATTGACGTTGCCGGATTAGGTACAGATCCAGCTGGCCGGCCGGCGGTCCTTGTATGGCGCCCACGTCCAGTTCCTCAAGTTAGGTCAGTTTGTAACGGTGCCAGTGGGAAAAGCGGTGGAAGTAATGGTACGACCACCACTGGAATCTTATCCACATCGAAATGTTTTAGGACCGGTGTAGTCGCCATCTTCGCCTTTAACAAACCAAAGGCCACCATCGCTCGGGTCATGTGGTCGTTCGGGCCGACCGCGCCGGGATCCGGCGGTCGGCCGCCTGTCGGGGCAAAAAGGGCGCCTTTTCATTGGCCGAAATAGCTTACAAGGGCGGCATCTAATTGGGTGATATTGCCGACCCGGCTCGCCTCTCCGCTTGCCTATCCTGCTTTCTCAGCTTATGGTAATCCACCTCCCGTAATTCATACAAAACCGCCCTTAGACTGCGAAATCCTCGATGAACCGACTGTTATAATGCAGGCTGCCCAAAAAAGATTGCATAGCCTTTAGGGATCGCGGGAAAGGCAGATTACTCAAGGACTCCAAATCCTTCGGATTAGCTTCCAATCCAGCAATCGAAAGCTGATGACCCAATAGGTCATCTTAGTCTTTCCCCAGAAACTCTTAACTACACTCATCGGGAAAGATTCCACTTTTCACACGTAGTCATCAACTTTTCACTTTGTCAAACAGTAAATCCCGAGTCGTTGCCGTAACGAGAATGTCATCAATGTAAGACCGCCGCCCCAAAACTGAAGGTTTTGGGACGGGGTCCGGGTCACCTTCGGTGAACACGTCTCCGACCAGAGCCGGGTCTTGATCCGCCTTGATCTTGAAGTGTCCATACAGCGCGTTATCTATCAGCCGTTGATAAATCTGCGGGGCATTCTTCAGACCGAACGGCATCCGGTTCCACTCGAACAACCCGAAGGGCGTCACGAATGCAGAGATCTCCCGTGCACGATCGGTCATAGAGACCACCCAGAATCCACTGGCCATGTCCAATGAGCAATACCACAAATTTTTATCCAAGTCCTCCAGCAAATCATTTATCAACGGCATCGGGTAAACCATCAGCTTAGTCAGCCGGTTCACCATCCGGTAGTCAATACATAATCCACCCCATTCTTCTTGATAAAAATAACAATGGGCGAAGCCCAGGCGAGGTGGATGGCTGAATTATCTTGGTGGCCAGCAAACCCTTGATAAGCTCTGACAGCTTTTGCCGATACTGGGGGCGACTCTTCGGCATCTTTGTGCGACCGGCTTGGCGCCTCCCACATCAATGTCGCATACCGCCCCATGGGCGGCCGGAGGAAGTGCGTTTCCTGGTCCGATCAGCAGATGTCGTCTTTTCCATATAATATCCTTCAATCTGCCGATCTTTTCCGGGGTGTTCACATCCGCGATAGTGACCGCTGGGGGGCAGGGGGTCACCTCAGGTTGCACCGCCATCTAATCTTCCATGCCTTCAACATATAGCTCGCCCCCTTCACGAATGCAGACTTGGTCAGCTTCGGCTACTTCGGGATCTTGATCGGCCGGGGTCGATCCGCCTTCGGCTATTTCCGATTTTCGATCGGCCGGCTGGGTCGATCCGCCTTTGGCTATTCCCGATTTTCGATCGGCCGGCTGGGTCGATCCGCCTTCAGCTATTTCCGATTTTCGATCGGCCGGCTGGGTCGATCCGTCTTCACCTCGGTCCGAAAAACATCTGTCATCCGGGTTGACCGCATATGTAACTCTGCTTTCTCCTCTCTCCTGATTCTGTCGTTCGTCCGTCTTCCTCTGGGTGGGCAAAACCAGTTCCGCGATCGGGGCATAGCCTCGGCCAATACGTTCAGCCGGATGACGGCCGGCTCCGCGTCGAATTTTAGAAGGGGTTCGGTACTCGGGTTTAGCCACCATCGGCGTCTGGTCCTCTTCTAATTCTTCACCAGATCGGTGGTATTTTGAAAAGCCAGGTTTTGCCACTCGATATAGCGTCTTGATCCAATAGTGACATAGACCGGCCGGCGGGGCACCCTGTCCTTGGCCAGCCACATTCCAATAATCACATCTTCATGCAAGGTGAGGGTTCTTTCAGAGATGTTGGTCACGCTTATAGAGTTGAGATGACCACCCCCTTTAACAAACGATGGTACCCAGCACTCGCCCCTTGTCAGCCATAACTTACTCCGCTTGTCGTGTCATCATCTACGCTAACAAATGGGCCATCTCGGCCGCCCTCGTTCAAAATCATGACGGAGTGTACTGTCCTGTGACATTCACCAGCCAAACCCTGAAGGCTAATGAAGTTGATTACGGATTGGTGGATAAAGAAGTTTTGACTTTGTTGTGGATCTCGGATGTGTGTTATTGTGGTAAAGCGATCAGAAAATGTTGAGAATGAAGTGGACCACACATGGCCGTCGATTGGTGACGATGGAACACCCATCAACATATGACGGTTGATGGGTGGGAAAGGCTGATTAGAGTTACGATGAAAAGGTAGCGGACAACGGGTATTCACGATGTGAAGAAATCAGTCAAGTACTGTCATTACGCCCAGTCCCAGACACTGATGGAACGATGGAGATCACGATCACGATCGTTATCACAATTACTAAGTGGAGTTCCCGTGGATGTAAAACGAGGTGAGCAACTGTTGACATGACGTGTCAGGGACAGCCGTCTAGCCGATCTATGAATGGTATAGTGGTTGAAGTTGATCATGACACGAAGTTACGGCCTGATCGGCTGATTATGCCCGAGCAATGAAGATTAGATGTGGAATGAAGTCGGGCATGTGGAGTGACAGGTTGTGTGAGTGATGATAACCTATGGGTTTGTCCGAGGATGGCGTGGTAAGGCCTGATCAGGCCTGATCAGCCGAGATCGGTGTTATATGGTTGCCCCGACAGGGTATGAAGGTCGGAAGTATGGCTGAACAGATGAATAAAGTCGTTGCGATGGTGACTCAGAGGGTTCCCGAGGTGATCAAGGGCTGATCGCCCTGATCACTGCCTGATCACTCGGCTGATCGCTATGCCGATCGTGATTGGGGCTGATCAGCCTCAAACCGGCGTTTAAGTGCGAAGGCAAGGGGAGTTCTCGGTTAAGTCGGGCTGGATACGAAGTGGACAAGTGTCAGAAGAGCAGATCTCAAGTGGTTTCAAAGTCGTTTATCGAAGATCGGGATGGGTTGAAGATCTTTATAGGAGTCGGGTCGTGATCAGGGCAGAAGTGGTACAGATCAGCTTGAAGGTGCAGCCAGGATGGGCAAGGTGGTGCTTCGCAACCGTGCGACGAAGTAAATAGGTTCGAAGTAAAGGTCAGGCATGAGTTGATGTACGGTACACAGGTATAGGACATTGCATATATAATAACAGGTTTAGATTTTCCCCCTAAAGCAAAGAGTCGCTCCGCCACGTGTGCGGTCATTGGGAGCACAGGGTTGATTAGTCTCCTCTTGCTCAACTATTTCCCGGTTAAGACGCGCTTAGACGCATTTTGGCTTACCGGAAGACCCCCGACGGGTTTGGTTTAGGTGATCGAACCTCACCCTCAACGCACACGTGTTTGGAACACGTCAATAATATTGGAAAAGGTTTTGTGGAGATAACGTTTGTGGATTACTGTGGAAGATCGTGGTTTGATCGCGTTTTCTTGGTTTCGTTATCTCTCTCTCTCATTGGCTGGCCTGATCAGACGAACTTTCCTGATCAGTGCCTAGATACTGAATAAGTGTCGACCCCAACCCGTTCTCCGGTGAAGATTTCCACCCGAGGACACCCCCCGTCTCGAGAAGGTCAAAACCTCCGACCTGATCAAGATCATCCTTTTCGTCACCGAGTCCACCTAAGTGAGTGTAATCAGCCCCGATCAACGGGTACACAAGGTGAGATGAAGATAAACATAGATCCTGACGCGCATGAAGACCGGTCAGATGACCGGGAGGATCAGATCAGTCACCACAATGGTGATTCATCTGATTCTGATGCTGATCAGGATCGACGGAGTACCCCCTCCGATAGTTGGTCGTCCGGGCCAGTGGGTATCTGGATTCCCTGTAAAACTTCGGTCATGGATTTGGAAATCGGCTCCATCACATTATACTATGTTGGTGTCTCGGTCTATATATGTACTATCTAGACGGTCGACTTTATCGTGGCTCCTGACGGCGAATGGAATTGACGGTCGGCTGGGTAGATGGGCGGCTCTGCTGTCTCAGTGGCCCCTCGAAGTGATTAAGTGTACTAAGGGAAAAGAGGAAATACTGGGCACACTGGCTGCCAGCATTACCCCAAGGGCAGAAGGGAGGAAGCACTGATAGCTATCGCGCCTCGGAAGCAGCCTCGACAAGCTATCGTATTACCGCCGCCAACAGTGGGACCTACGGAGGAATTAATGGTTTTGAGTTTCGACGGGTCGGTGAGCGTAAAGAAGGGGGTCGGGGCCTATAGCGCTATTGTATGGAAGCTGCCCGAATGGAAAGTGGTCGCGGCCGCCTCGGATTTCACGCCTGGCCTAACGGTGAACGAAGCGGAGTACAAGGGGCTTTTACTTTGCCTAGATCTGTTGGCTGGCCGGACGCAGGGGCGGATCATCAAATGTGGTGATTCCAATCTGGTGATCCGGCAAATCACAGGAGAGATAGATTGCAAGGCGCCCCGGCTGAGATTGTTGAATGATCGGGTTATGTCCGCCTTGCGGAGATGGCCGGAGCACGAATTGCTACACGTCAAACGAGAGTGGAATAACAGCGCAGACCATCTGGCCACCTTGGCCATGCGAGATCAGATCGGTCTCACCGTTTCAGATCCAGGGTTGTTGGACGGATTGGCGGAGATGAACAGGCTATCGGAGATAATTAAACCGGCCGCTAGATACGAGAACCACTCGCCCGGATCCAGCCGTCCCGTGGAAGAGGAATATGGCGGCCGTGACTGGGAACAGGACGTTCACACCCGATCGGACCAAGAATTGCCCTGCAGCAATAAAAGGTCCCTCTAGGCGGACCCCCAAGCAGGCTGGACGAGACTAACCACGGTTAGTAGTCAAAAGTAAATGCTTGGAGTGGGAACGAAAGAGGAACGGATGGATATATTGAAAGAGAAACGAGAGAAATAAAAGAATTAAAGTAAGCCCGATTGCTCATCCCTGTGGATGACTGTACTTGCCGTGGAGCCGAGTCACTCGAAGTCCAGGGTGGTCGGAGGGCCGTTTGCGGTACTGATTGCGCCAAGGATCTTGCTGGTCAATGGCCTCCAGAGATTCGGAAAGGGAGGTAGTCTGATCCCGCGCACCCAGGCCGGGGTACCAAGTCCCTCCTTCCGCTGCATTTCCGCACCTACGGTTCGGTAGATGGAGCATGAACGGGAAGAGAAACAGGTCCAAGTCACAGTTACCATCCCGGATACCCTCCATGATAAACGTACATAAACGGACCCACGCCTCGGAAGCTCGCCCCCGACGATTCTTCCGGGCAAGGGAGTACTTGCGGAGAGATTCGTCCACTCGCTTGTCCTCTGCAGAGATGTACAGGAAGTGGGTAGACTCCCAGATGGCCCAAGCATGAGCCACAGCGAAATCCTGAAATCTCGCCTTGAATTCCGTGAACCATGGGCTGGACGGAAGTCCCATATCTGGCATCTTAGTGTTCAGGATTTTCCAAGGTTTGGTCTTCATGAGTGCGTCGATGGCGCCCGACCCCATCAGGTCGGGGCGCCAGGTCGCTAATGAAGGCGTCTTGCGGGATCGAGGGAACATCCAGAGAGGCGGACGGGATAGGGAGTGAGCGAGCTGAGAACTGGAGATATCAGCGAGACTAACATTTCTCAGCTGCTCGACTTGCCAAGGTAGGATGGCGGACCGATCCGCCCCACTGGGGAAGCGCCCGCCCGGTAACCACAGAAGCGGAAGTTTAGGAAAAGAGGGCGCAGGGGGTAGAGTGCTCCTCCGGATCTTGGGTTTGGCCGCCGGCCAGTTGGGTCGACGTTTGGGACGTGGCCCGGCCGGAGCTGATCGCCGGGTTTTGGCCGGAGTCTGGGAGAGAGGTGCTTCTGGATCACTCAGGTCGGGAGGAGTCAACCACTGATCAGGGATGTCCTCGTCGTTGTCTTCCACTTTCTCCTCGGCCACTCCGTTGGAACTCGAGGTACGGGCGACCTGAGCGGCCGGGGTGTCGACAGTACCGGGAGGCAAGGATGGATCAGGCGGCTCATGTTCCCCGGAGCCAAAACCTGCCAGCGGCGGAGTCTGCAGATCGATATTCTGATCGGGTTCCATTTGACCCGTCGTTCGCCCACCGGAACTGGAAGGGCGGCGACGGGTATCCGCGCGAGAGCGGGATAACGCGACACATACTTGCTGGTCATCGTAATCCTCGTCTTCTTCGTCATCATCATAGATGCACGAAGGGGAAGACGGCTCCGAGTCCGAGGAAGAAGCAGACGGAGGGCTGATCCGGGTGCCGGATGGCGAAGCGGCTGCCGAGCCGGATGGCGACGTGGCCGCTAACCCGGATGGCGACGTGGCCGCTGAATGGCAACGTGACCGCTGACCCGGATGGAGGCGCGGCCGCTGACCTGGATGGCGACGCGGCCGGACCGGATTCCGAGTCCTCTTCAGAGATAGAGGATGAACCAGGAGTGAGGCCGGTTCTACCTGGTGTGAAAGGGGGAGATGCAGCAGCGGACCGCCTAGCAAACAAGCTGTCATCGCTTTCCGACCCGAGTTCTCCCTCGCTGTCCAACTTGCCCGGAGGACATTGGCGCGAGGGTGGGGATTCGCTCTTCTTCCTCCGTTTGGGCGGGTCACCACCTGCCAAGGGAGGGATAGAGCTGGCTGGACGTTTTTGGCCCCCCGATCCTACCGAGGCGGACGAAGAGTCTGAACCGGCAAGGGGCAATTTAGGGCCGGCAGGAAGTTCCTCAGGTTCCGACTCTGCTGCAGCGGGCAACTGGGATGATTTCGGCGGAGAAGTTTTCCACTGATCCACCATCCCCAAGACAGACAAGACGGATTCCCGTACATTGAGAGGAGCTTGCAAAAGAGGAGCGGCCTGGCTTCGAGTCGTTTCGAGCTGGTCTTGAAGTTCACACAACAAGGACCTAAAGCGATCCTCTTTATCCAGCATGGTATTGCAAAACGGTCCGCCCGAGCCAGTATGGCATGGGCGTCGGAATTTTCTTGACGGGCCTGGTAGAGCTCAGACCGCAATTCCTGTTGCCGGGAAGTAGTTTCCTGCAGCTGCTGCTCCAGATCCGAGATTTGGCGGAGGGCCTGGGCGTGGGAGTCGTGCAAGTGGTTTCGGTTGTCCCGCACTTTATCTAAGTCTTGGGACACCTGGCGGAGTCGGGCACGAAGGTGCGAGAGTTCTCGGGACATGTCAGGGATCTTAGCGGACTGCTGTTTCAGCTGTTCCAGCTGTTGGACTGCGGAGCGATAAGGACATGGAGGCTGTAAGCGACTGGGTCACAACACAAGAGGAGAAGAGGCACTTACGCTGAAGCTTTGATCTGTGGACCAATTCCTGATTGGCAGTCCGGAGGGGCTCGACGACGTCTTCCAGCATGCGGAGACGGTTTCGCTCTTCCGTCAGGATGGCGACTTGGCCCTCGAGATCGGTCACCTTTTTCTGAAGACCACTTGTTCCCGGAGAAGGGCTCCGAACGGCAGCTTCATCGGCCCGGCGGTTGGCAGCGGTGAGTTGTCGGACCAAGTCAGCCTGGATGTGCTCCAAGCTATCCACTTGGGCGGTCAACACCTCCAGCCTTTTCTCCACCCTCGCCGTTTCGGAGACGGAAGCGGATAGCGCGGCGGCTCGCTGTAGAGCGTCCGTAAGCTGACCCACAATGGCCCTGAGGCGGGTTACTTCACCCTCCGCTTTTTGACGACTGAGTTTCAGCTCAGCGATCCGGGGGTTCATGCGGTCCAGCATCGCACAAGAAATCTTGAAACTCTGAGACAGAACTTCATAGTCGGCCCGACAGGATTGAAGCTCCGCCCGAAGGGAAGAGACGACGGCCTTCAATCCGCCCCGTCGCCGCAAGCCTGGCCGTGGACGCGGAGTGCAGTTTCAGCGACTGCGGTCGACAGCACCAGATCAGGAGTACGGGACGATTTCGGCGGTTTTGCGACTTCGACCCCGCTGTCGGGCGAGTCGTCGTCCACGAGAACAAGACGACAGGCGCTGTCCTTGTCGATTTGCAAAACTGGAAATAAATCAGGATAAAGTCAACATCTGTGGACGTGATTGCTAGCGGCTGGGAGACCGACCGGGTTCACGAAAATCGCTATAAATTAGTGGGACGACGTACCGAAGCGAGGCATGGATAAGCAGGATCAGATCAATTGGGTTCGAGTGAGATCGTGCCTCAACCGTAGTGCGGCCGTGACGCGACTCAGGGGCGGCTGTGGTAAAGTGACCTATGATTTTATTGATGGGATGGTGCGGATGCGCTATCACGACGCCCCGATTACGAGACGAAACCGTCTGTAACGGAGGCAACCAGTGCAAAATACGTTGCACTGCTCTGTCGTCGTCACTCGTACGACAGGTACGACAAGCGTACGAAACAGGCGAGGAAACATGTCTGCTGATTAATTACCTCAGTAATCAATCTGGTCGGAAGCACGAGGAACTTCCAGAGCTCCTTCGCGCTTGCGTGCATCGTTATCGATTGCACGGGGGTCTGCTGCTCTATAGCACAGACCAAGATGATGTTAGTCGCATCTGTGGTAAAGTGACTTATGAATTAATGTGAAGTACCTTCCAGAGAGCGCATTCTGATTGGCAGAAATACGCACCAAGGACGTGGGCGCCGGATAGCCGCCGCCGAGCATACCTACAAGCGGCCGGACGGCGCCAGGTTTGTAATCAGGCCGGACGAACGTGATAGAAGGCATGGACAGTTGGGCTAGCGGGCTAAGCGGACGGGACAACCG
>MIQA02011999.1:0-13873 GCA_001887855.2 Sclerospora graminicola | reverse complement strand
TATATTTATAATTATTATAATATGATAATTTGATAACCTTTAATGGCTGTTGAATTATCATATATATTGGAATCAAATATTAAAAAATATAGAGATGAAAAAAGTTTACAAGAAACAGGAATTGTTTTATCAATGAGTGATGGTATTGCCAGGTGTTACGGTTTAACTAAAATTCAAGCTGGTGAAATGGTTGAATTTAATAATGGAAATATTAAAGGAATGGCCTTAAATTTAGAACCGGATGTTGTTGGTGTTGTTGTTTTTAGTAATGATCGGGAAATTCAAGAAGGTAATTTTGTAAAACGAACAGGTTCAATTGTTAGTGTACCTGTAGGACCAGAAGTTTTAGGTAGAGTAGTTGATGCTTTAGGACAACCCATTGATGGAAAAGGTCAGATTAAAACTAAAATTGAAAGTAGAGTTGAAGTTAAAGCTCCAGGTATTATGCCTAGAGAAAGTGTAAAAGAACCTGTTCAAACTGGTTTAAAAGCTGTAGATAGTTTAATTCCTATTGGACGTGGTCAAAGAGAATTAATCATAGGTGATAGACAAACAGGGAAAACATCGATTGCAATTGATACAATTATTAATCAAAAAGACCCTCATTTAAAAAAAGATTTAAATAATCAATTATATTGTATTTATGTTGGTATAGGTCAAAAAAGATCAACAATTGCTGAATTAACTAAAACTTTAGAAGAAAAAAATGCAATGTTTTTTTCTGTAATTGTAGCAGCTACTGCTTCAGATTCAGCTCCATTACAATATTTAGCTCCTTATACAGGTTGTGCTTTAGGTGAATATTTTAGAGATAATGGAAAACACGCTGTTATTTTTTATGATGATTTATCAAAACAAGCCGTAGCATATAGACAAATGTCTTTATTATTAAGAAGACCACCAGGTCGAGAAGCTTATCCAGGTGATGTCTTTTATTTACATTCACGTTTATTAGAAAGAGCTGCAAAAATGAATAGAAAAATAGGTGGTGGTTCATTAACAGCTCTACCTATTATTGAAACACAAGCTGGGGATGTTTCTGCATATATCCCAACTAATGTTATTTCAATTACTGATGGACAAATTTTTTTAGAAACTGAATTATTTAATGAAGGTCAAAGACCTGCAATTAGTGTTGGTTTATCTGTAAGTCGTGTAGGTTCTTCAGCTCAAATTAAAGCAATGAAACAGATTGCAGGGACTATGAAATTAGAATTAGCTCAATTTCGAGAAGTACAAGCTTTTTCTCAATTTGGTTCAGATTTAGATGCAACTACTCAACAACAATTAAATAGAGGAATTAGATTAACTGAAATGTTAAAACAAGACTTAAATATACCTTTATCTGTTGAAAATCAAATTGTAATTATTTATTTAGGTGTTCGTGGTTTTTTAGATAAAATTTCTGTAAATAAAATTTCAATTTTTGAAACTAATTGGTTAAATTTTATTAAAAATAATCATTCAAATATTTTAGATGAAATTTTAATTAAAAAAGAAATTTCTAAAGAATTAGATAAAAAATTAAATACTTTAGCAATTGATTTTACTAATAATTTTATTATTAAATAAATAAAATTGTTTATATATTATAAACAACGGCTAATTACTGATATAAAAGATTTTATTAATGATTATATAATCATTAAATTTTAATTTAATATTAATTACAATCTCTTGGATTCGAACCAAGATCTTCAAGCTTAGAAGGCTAATACTCTACCAATTAAGTTAAGATTGTTTTAGTATTAATTTAATTTGATTTTATATTAAAAATAGCATTTAATGAATTTCGGGAAAGTTGTTTATAAATTTTTTGTTTATATATATTTTTTTTTTCTTTTTTAGTTAATGTTACTGCACCTATTAATGCAATTAAAAGTATAATACCTGCAGCTAAAAAAAAAAATATATAATAACTATATAAAATTTGACCTAATGTTTCAATATTTGTAATACTATCTAATTGATTTATAAAATTTATTAAAAAAGGTTTTACATCAATAAATATTTTAAAATTTTTTGCACTAAAAAATAAAGTATTTACTTTTTGACTAAAAAAAGAATTATTTATTAAATGATAATAAGAAGTAAATATTTTACTAAACATTATAAATGTTTCTAAAAAAAAAAGAAAACTAATTAAAAAAATAATAGGTATATAACCAAAATTATTATTAATTTTAGTTTTATCAATTAAAACATTTACATTTAACATCATAATTATAAATAAAAATAATACGGTAATAGCTCCCACATATATAATTATTAACATTATAGCTAAAAATTCAATTTCTAAAATTAATAATAATCCTGTTGAATTTATAAAAACTAATATTAAAAAAAATGCAGAGTAAATTGTATTCGTAGAATATATTACAAAAATAGCTGAAGTTACAGCTATAATTGAAAAAGTATAAAAAAAAATTGTTTCAAAAACCATAATATAAGAAATTAAAATTACATAATTTTAAATTTATATATCTTAAAAAATATATTTTATTATTTTTATTTAATTAATAAAAAAATAAATAAAAATAATAAAATTATAATACCATTAAAATAATAAATAATAGATAAAAAAATAATATTTATTAAAAATATAGTACTTATTAACATTAATAATGAATAATGATAAATATAACCTGTTTGTAATAAAATTATTTTTTGACTTAAAAAAGAGAAAATAGCTGTTAAACCATAAGGCCCACACATTTCAATTAATCCTTTATCAACCATTTTATATGTAACATCATAACCAATTTTTAAAATATATTGATTAATAAATTCATAATAAATTTTATCAAAATACCATTTTCTATTTAAAAAATTATAAAAATAAATCCCATATTTTGAAATTTTTAAATTATATAAAAATTTAAATTTAAAAAAATAAAAATAAAGAGCAATAAATAAACCACCAAAACTTAAAATAACTGGTAATAATTTAAAAAATGTTGGTAAAAATTCAGCATCAATCATTTGATTATTTAATGGATTTATATAAATTGAATTATTCCAAAAATTAGAACCCAATCCAACAAACATATCTTTAGAAAGATAACCAATAAAAATACTACCCAAAGCTAATAAACCTAAAGGAATTCCCATTTCTAAAGGTACTTCATGAGCATTTTTAATAACATTTTTATAAGCATTTGTTTCACTTAAAAAAGCAAAAAATATTAAACGAGTTGAATAAAAAGCTGTAAAAAATGCTCCTATAGTACCTAGCCAATAAGCAAAATGACCTGTTTCACTAAAACTAGCAAAAGCTATTTCTAATATTAAATCTTTAGAATAAAATCCCGTTAAAAAAGGAAAACCCATTAAAGATAATGAACCTATTAAAAACATTATATAAGTAAAGGGTAATATACGCCGTAATCCACCCATTTTTCGAATATCTTGTTCATCGCCCATCGCATGAATAACAGCACCAGAACATAAAAATAATAATGCTTTAAAATATGCATGATTTGATAAATGAAAAATAGCTACAGGATAATTTGATAAACCACAAGCAAAAAACATATAACCTAATTGACTACAAGTGGAATACGCAACAATTTTTTTAAAATCATTTTGAACTAAACCGACAGTACTTGCAAAAAAAGAAGTTGAAGCACCAATAATTGTAATAACTTTTAAAGAAAATACAGAATATTCAAAAATAGGAGAACAACGTGTAATTAAATAACCCCCTGCCGTTACCATTGTTGCTGCATGAATTAAAGCAGAAACAGGGGTTGGACCTTCCATTGCATCAGGTAACCATAAATGTAAAAAAATTTGAGATGATTTACCCATAGCACCTATAAAAATTAAAATACAAGCAACATCTATTATACTTAAAATATAATTTAAAAAAATAAAATTAAAATCTTTAACAATGGAAATAGCTGCAAATGTACTAAAATATTCAATAGTTCGAATATTATAAAAAATAGTTAAAACACCTAATAATAAAATTAAATCACTAATTCGATTAATTAACATTGCTTTAATAGCAGCTTTATTTGCTTGTAAACGTGTAAACCAAAAATTAATTAATAAAAATGAACAAAAACCAACACCTTCCCAACCAACAAACATTTGCATAAAATTATCACCAGTTAATAATATAATCATAAAAAAAGTAAATAATGATAAAAATGACATAAATCTTGATAAATGTGGATCGGTAGCCATATATTTTGAAGAATAAAAATGAACTAATGTAGAAATACTTGTTACAACAACAAGCATTATCATTGTTAAACTGTCAAATAAAAAACTCCAATTACAATTAAATAAACCGCTATTAATCCAATTTGAAATATAAATAAAATATTCATATTCATGTTTAATTGAATTATAAATAATAATTAATGAAAAAATACAACTTAAAAAAGTTGTTAATGTAGTTATAAATACTGAACCTTCACGTCCAATATAAAAACCAAACAATCCAGCTGCTACTGAACCTAAAAAAGGTAAAAAAATTAACGTTAATAATAACATAATAAATGAAAATAATTAAGAAATATTTAATATATATTTCCACTTAAATACTAAATAATTTCTCAAAAAATATTTTTCAGATAAAACGATTATATCTATACTTTTAATTTATTATAATGATAATAAATTAAGTTTATAAATTGAGATATCGCCATATAATTTAAAAAAAACAATTAAAATAGCTAATCCAATTGCAGATTCTGCTGCTGCAACTGTTAAAATTAATAATGAAAAAACTTGTCCTATTAAATCATCAATTAAAACTGCAAAATAAATAAAATTTAAATTAATTGATAGTAATAATAATTCAATAGACATTAAAATAATTATAATATTTTGTCTATTTAAAATTATACCAAATAATCCTAGACAAAATAAAAAAAAAGTAAAAATAAAATGATTTAAAATACTCATAACCAATTAAAACTTATTAATATACTTGCAGTATATACAAACCAACTTAATGTAAAAGGTAAAAATATTTTCCAACCTAAACGCATTAATTGATCATAACGATATCTAGGTAAAATAGCTCGAGATACTACAAATAAAATAACAAAAAAACATACTTTAATACTAAACCAAAAAGATCCCGGTAAAAAATTAATATAATTAATATTAAATGGAAAAGGTGCTAACCAACCACCTAAAAATAAAATAGTAATTAAACTACTCATTAATAACATATTAGCGTACTCTCCTAAAAAAAATAAAGCAAAACCCATCGCAGAATATTCAACATTATATCCTGAAACTAATTCAGCTTCAGCTTCAGGTAAATCAAATGGATGACGGTTGGTTTCTGCTAAAGATGATATAAAAAAAATTAAAAAAATAGGAAAAAGAGGAAAACAGTACCAAATATTTTTTTGTGCTAAAACGATAGAAATTAAATTTAAAGATTTAGCACATAATGTTACTGCAAGAATTGAAAATCCAATAGTTAATTCATAAGAAATCATTTGTGCAGTTGATCTTAAAGCTCCTAAAAAAGAATACTTTGAATTACTTGACCAACCACCTATAATAATACCATAAACACCTAATGATGAAATTGCTAATAAATATAAAATACCTATATTTAATTCAGTAAAAAACATACCAAATCCTAAAGGTATTATAACCCAACTTAATAAACTTAAAAAAAAAGTTAAAATTGGAGCAAATATAAATAAAATAACATCTGCATTACTAGGTAAAATGGTTTCTTTTACAAATAATTTAAGACCATCAGCCAATGGTTGTAATAATCCAAAGATACCTACAACATTGGGTCCTCTTCTTCTTTGAATAGAAGCTAATATTTTACGTTCAACTAAAGTAAAATAAGCCACAGCAATTAATAAAGGTAATACTAAAATTAAAAATTTTAAAATTGTGTAGATCATAATGATTTGGAATGATTTTTAATAATTTTATTTGAATTAATTAAAATTTTTGAATATTGTTCTAATATATTTGTATAATAATTATTTTTTATTAAAGAATTTAAAAAATTTATATTAATTTTTAAATGTTTTTTATTAAAACTAAAATTATAAATTATATTAATTTTATTTTTTAATAAATAAGGTAAAATATCTTTAATTTTTAAAAAAAAAGTTGAATTAAAATTGGATTGATTTTTATTTAATAAAAATTTATAAATATTTCTATAAATTGTAGAATCTTTTCGTTGTTCTGTAATTAAATTTAGAATTTGTTCATTTTTTTGAATAAATCCTTCTAAATTTATATATATTCCATTTTTTTCAAAAAAAGTTAAACCTGGTAAAATTAAATTCGAATTTTGTGCATCTTTGGTAAAATGATGTCCTTGATAAATAATAAAACTATTTTGTGGTATTTTTAATTTAGTTTGTAAATTAGTATTAAATAAATAATATAATTTTGAATTTTTTACTAAATTAGTTGATCTTGAAAAAGTGATTTCAAAAAAATTAATTAAAGTAGTTTGAGAGTTAAAAAAATTAATATTATTTTTAAAAATTGATAAATTTTTTAATTTTGATAAAAAAAAAAATCCATTTTTTTGATTTATAATATTTTGACCAATAATAATTAAAGGTTTTTTAGCTTTTTTTAAATCTTTACAAAATGAATGTTTTCCTAAAATAATATTTATTAAAGTTTGAAATGTTAATCCTAAATGTTTTATAGGGTAAGTAAAATTAGTTTTATTTCCTATATAAGCTATTTTAAAATTTCCTTTTTTTAAACGATTAATTAAATGAATATTTAAAATAGAACCTTCTTTACGTATATTACTATTAATTATTAAACAAAGATCTGATTCTTCAATCGATTTTAAAGTATTATTAAATAAAAAATTTGATGTTATATCAGAATTAATTTTAATATTTTGATTATTTAAAAAATTTTCATAATGAATATTTAAAATTCCTAATTTATTTAAAATTTTTTTTAATAAAAAAAGAGATTCTAAATCCGTTAAATTACCTATAATACTTTTAATATTAGAACTATCAATTGTTATTAATTTCTGATTGATTAAATTTAATGCCTGTAACCAAGAAATTTTATGAAATTTATTTTTGTTATCTTTTAATAAAGGATATTTTAACCTTTGATATTTTAAACTATCAAAACAATATCGTGTTTTATTAGATATCCATTCTTTATTAATATTAAAATTAGTTTTAGGTAAAATTCGTACAATTTCATTGTTAAAAATATCAATTTTAATATTTGAACCAATACTATCTAAAATATCAATACCTTCTTTTTTTTTAATTCCCAAGAACGCGCTTTAAAACTATAAGGTTTTGAAGTTAAAGCCCCTACTGGACATAAATCAACTAAATTACCTGAAAATTCAGAATTAAAAATTTTTGGATAATAAAAATTAATTTCTGTTTTATTACCACGACCTGTTGTTCCTAAATCATCAATGCCACAAATTTCATTTGCAAAACGAACACAACGAGTACAATGTATACATCGAGTCATAATAGTTTTAATAAAAGGACCACAATATTTATCTTCTACACTACGTTTATTAAAGAAAAATCGACTTCGATCTGAACCAAAAATCATCGTTTGATCTTGTAAATCACATTCAGAAGCTTGATCACAAATAGGACAATCCAATGGATGATTTATTAAAAGAAATTCTAATACACTTTCTCGAGCTTTTTGTACTAAAGGTGTATTTGTAAAAATTTTCATATTAGACATTAAAGGCATAGCACATGAAGCTATAGGTTTTGGTGAATTGTCGATTTCAACTAAACACATTCTACAGTTACCTGCAATTTGTAAATTTTCTTGAAAACAGAATTTAGGAATTTCAATTTTAAAATTATTACAAGCTTGTAATACTGTTAAATTTTTATTAACTTTTAATTTAATATTATTAATATATATTTCAATCATATATTTTACAAAACGTTATTAAAATATGAATTTATTTGCACTAAAAGAATATATTTTAAGTATAAAATATATTCTTTAAGAATTATCAAAGAAGGGATTTGAACCCTTAATGCTTTTATAAGCTTTACATTCTAAGTGTAACGTGTTTACCAATTTCACCACTTTGATAATGTATACCTACTATTGGATTTGAACCAATAACCCGTAAATGGGAACAGATTTTAAATCTATCGTGTTTACCAATTTCACCAAGTAGGCTTTATTTTTTAAAATAAATGAAAAAAAATAAAATAATAACCTATTTCCAATTACATTTTTTTGAATTAAAATATAATTTTTTTGTACTTTTAATTTCTTTTTTTTATCTTTTTATAATTTCATATTATTTTTCTGATCAATTAATATATTTATTAGTTAATAATTTACTTAATAAAAATATGTTAAAATATTTTATTTTTACAAATATTACTGAAATTTTTATTACTAATATTCTTATAGCAACTTTTATATCTTTTTTTATAATAATTCCAATTAACTATTTATTAATTTGGTTTTTTTTAGCAAAAGGTTTATATAAATTTGAAAATTTTATATTTTTTAAATTTTATATTTTATATTTACTTTTTAATTTATTTATAATACAATTAGTTTTTCTAAATATTATTCCTAATATTTGGAATTTTTTATTAAATTTAAATTTTTCAAATTTATATTTGTTAACTATTTATTTTGAACCAAAAATTAATAATTATTTTAATTTTATTTTTTATTTATTTATTTATATATTATAATATTTATTTATTTATTTTTTTCTTTTTTTTTAATTATTAATGAATTTTTTCATATTAAAACAATTATTAATTTTAGAAAATTTTTTTATTTTAAAATACTTTTATTTAAGCACTTTAATTTACACCTCCAGATATAATAACTTTTTATACATTTATTTAATATTTATATTAATTTTTGAAATATTTATATATATTTTAATATATTTAAATAAATATAAATTAAATAATTTTTTTAATAAAATTTAATTTAAAATTTTTATTTATTTTGGGTTTAGTTTTTTTTAATTGAAAAATTTTTAAATTTATTTGATAATTTTTTAAATACTTAATAGATGTTATTTTTAAAGAAGATCCATTTGTCAAGATAATTTTATTTTTATAGGTAAAAAATTTTTTATTTTTATGCATATATTATATATTATAATTTAACTTTTGGCTAGATAACATAAAGGTAATGTAAAGGACTGCAAATCCTTGAATGACGGTTCGAATCCGTCTCTAGCTTTTTAAAGGATAGAGTGGGATTCGAACCCACGGTATTATTATATACTTCAGTTTTCAAGACTGACACCTTAAACCACTCGATCATCTATCCATGATAAAAATTTAACGTCTCTTTTTTTTTTTTAATTTACAACCATTAAAAGGTTTTGTTGTTTTATCAAAAATATATTTTACTTTTACTTGTTTTCTATTTAATTTTTTTAAAATATTATATCTACCTAAACCTGTACCATGTAAATAAATTTTTAATTTTTTTATATTTTTTAAATATAAATATTTATTAATTTTATAAACAATTAATTGAACATTATATGGTGTATTTTTTTTAAATCTTGTTTTTTTTAATGATTTTGTAGACCATTGTTGTAAAAGATTTCCATTATATTTTGTTAAACTAATAATAGTATTTTTAAAATTTGCAATAACATGTAAATTAGCTAAAATTAATGGATTTTTTTTTTTAATTTTATTTTTTTTTTTATATTTATTTTTAAAATTATATTTAAATTTATTTTTATTCATAGAATAATTAATTTTATTTTTTTTTCTTAATTAATTTTTTTTTATTTTTAAATGAACGTTTATTCCGTGAAAAACGTTTTTGAATAAAAATATTTTGTAATTTTTTTGAAGTTCGAGCATTTGTATGTGTACGTTGTCCTCTAACAGGTAATCCTTGACTTCGTCTAACCCCTCTATTACTTTTAATTTCTAATAATTCATTTAATCTTTCAGTTTTTGATTTTTTTAAAAGATGCTCAATTTTTAAATTTTTATTAATATAAGTAATAAGTCGGTTTACGTGGTTGTTTTTAAGTTTATTAAGGGTGATTTGAGGATTAATTCCAATATTTTTACAAATTTTTTTTGCTTGAAATTTATTGATTCCGTATAATATAGTTAATGCATATAAAATATTTTTTGAATCAGAAATTATTTTATTAAAAATATATAACATAATAGATTTTATCTATATACCATACAAAATGATAGAAAAAAAAATAAATCCCATAACACCATCACAACGTCAAACATTTTTATTAAAAAAAAATAATTTAACTCAAACTTTTAAAATCAAATCATTAACAAAAGGTTTTCAACGTGCAAATGGTAAAAATAATCAAGGTAAAATAACTATAAAACATCGAGGTGGTGGACATAAACGTTTATATCGAATCATTAATTTCAATAGATCAAAAAATATTGAAGGTTATGTAATTAAAATTTTATATGATCCTAATCGTTCTGCAAATATTGCTTATATTAAAAATAATTTTCAATCTTATTTAATTTTAGCACCCGAAGGATTAAAGATTAATCAATATATTAAAAGTTCATTAGATGCTGATTTAAAAATAGGTAATGCTTTACCTTTACAAAATATTCCTATTGGAAGTTTAATACATAATATTAGTTTATATCCCCAATCAAAAGGGAAATTAATAAGAAGTGCTGGTACTTCTGCACAATTAATTCAGAAAATTGATAATAAATATGCTCGAATTAGATTAAATTCGGGTGAATTAAAATTAATTTTATTAACTTGTTATGCTACATTAGGGACCGTGTCTAATATTAATCATAAAAAAATTAAATTAGGAAAAGCTGGTCGTTCCCGTTGGTTAAATAAACGACCTGTTGTAAGAGGGGTTGCTAAAAATCCAGTAGACCATCCTCATGGTGGTGGTGAAGGAAAAACAAGTGGTGGACGACCTTCTGTAACACCTCAAGGTAAAATAACAAAAGGGAAACCTACACGTAAAAAAAAAAATTAATTATTCAATAAAATATGTCAAGAAGTAAATATAAAGGTCCATTTTTCAAAGTTAATTTTTTAAAAAAAAAAAAATGGATGAAAATAACTAATAAAAATTTAACTATATTACCGGAATATGTTAATTATTCTGTAAGTGTTTACAATGGAAAAATTTTTATTAATTTAAAAATAAATGATAAAATGATTGGTTTTAAATTTGGTGAATTTATTAATACACGTAAAAAACATATATATAAAAAAAAAAAAATAAATTATGGGTCAAAAAAGTATACCAGTTAGTTTAAGATTAAATAAAAAAAAGAATTGGAATTCGAAATGGATTGTTGCTAATAATGAGTATTCCGGTTTATTACATTTTGATTTAGAAATAAAAAAATATTTTCAAAATATTTTTAATTATAAAAATTTAAAATTAATTGATATTAAAATTATAAAAATATCAAATAATATAAATATATATATTTATATTCAAAAAAATGCAAAAAAATATTATAAATTATCTTTTAATAAAATAATACATCATTTCAATTTATATTATCCAAATAATAATATAAAAATATTTATTAAAAATATTTATTTTTTTGAATTTATTAATTTAAGACAACATTTAAAAAAGATTTTTATTCGAATAAAAAAAAATAATCGAATTAATAAAAATATCAAAAAAATGATTTATAATTTTAGTTATGCACTTTATACTAAAAATATTAATATAATAACATTTTATATTAAACAAACATTAGAACGAAAAAAAACACATAAAAAATTTATAAATAATATTAATAATATGCTTAATGAATTTTTTAAAATATTTTCTAATTTTGTTGGATATCGTTTACAATTTAAAGGTCGTTTAAATAAATCAAAACGTAAAAAAAAACTAATGTTTCAAAAAGGTAAAATTCCTTTAAATACATTAAAATATAATATAAAATATCATTTTAATGAATTTAAAACACCATCAGGTATTTGTAGTATTAAATTATGGATTTTTTTTAAACCCTTAAAAAAGACAATTAATTTTAAATTAAAAAAACAAATATTTTTACAGAAAAGAAAAAAATTTTTTAATTATGCTATTCCCAAAAAAAACTAAGTATAAAAAACAATTTAAAGGTAAAGTTATAGGTAAAACAATAAAAGGTAGTAAAATTATTTACGGTAAATATGCAATTAAAGTATCAGAAGAATCCCGTTTAACTTCAAAACAAATTGAAGCAACACGTAAAATAATCATTCGAAAAATGAAAAAATTAGGATTTCTTTGGATCCGAATTTTTCCGGATATACCTATAACAACAAAACCTACAGAAAATCGTATGGGTAAAGGAAAAGGAAATGTTTCATTTTGGGTTGCTAAAGTTAAAAAAGGTCAAATTTTATATGAGATTAGTGGTATTTCGTTAGAAAATGCAAAAAAAGTTCTTAAAGCAGGATCTAATAAATTGCCTGTTAAAACAAAATTTATTTATAAATAATAAGGCTTATAGTTTAATTGGTTAGAGCATACCGCTCATAACGGTATAGTTGTAGGTTCAAATCCTACTAAGCCTAATTAATAATTTTAAATGAAGAAATTAAAAAAACAAAAACTTAATAATTTATTAAAATATTCACAATTTTTAAAAAATAATTATTTAAAAAATAATAAATTTAAATTAAAAAATATTTTATTTAATGATCAAATTTTATATAAAAATCCAATTTTAGAAGCATCTATAATTGAATTCAATAATTATGAAAATATTTATTTACCATTTACTTTGATAAAAATAAGTGAAATTTCAACAATAGATTTAAAATATAAAAATATTTTATTATTTAATTATGATTTAACTTATAATATATTAAAACAATTTAATAAAATAATGTTTCCATATGCTATAAATCCTAAAAATACTTCAATTAAAGGTCGTGTATTAGGTGGAACTCGAAGAAATAAAAAAATACTTATTTCTATTTTAGGTTATATTTTTACAATGAAACCTAAAAAATTACATATTGCGTTGGATTTTCGAAAAAGATTTTATTTTAATAAATATAATAAAAAAGGACTTTATAAAAAAAAAATTAATGCAACACAATTAATTAATTGTTATAAATTTAAATATTTAAATTTTAAAATTAATAATACATTTAATAAAAAAACTAATAATTTCAAAAAAAAACAATTATCAAGACTTTCTTATGTTCGATTTATTTTAAAATTTTTAAAAATTAAAAAAAGAAGAAAAAATAAACATTTTTTCAAGAAAAAACAAGTGTTCTTTCAAAGAAAAAATATGTTGAAAAAAAAGAAATAATATTAAATTATGCCACAATTTGATCAATTTTCATTTTTAGATCAAGTTTCTTGTTTTTTGGTTTTTTTCTTTTTTTTTTATATTATTCTTACTTATTTTTTTTTACCTCAAATTTGTTATAATTTGAAATTTAGAAAAAAAAAATTAATTTTTGATAATAAAAAAAAAAATCAAATTAATTTTGAAAAAAAGAATTTTTTTTTTTTTTTTAATAATTTTTATACAACTTTTTGTTCTACTTTTGAATTATCTATTTCCAAAAAATTATCAATACATAAAAAAAAAGAAAAAACCAAAAAACAAGAAACTCCGATTATTCATAATTTATTAAAACAAAAAATTAATTTTTTTTTGAATCAAAGATTTTTATTATTTAAAAAAATTTTTATTTTAAATTAATTTTTAAATAAATGTATAGCTCAGTTGGTAGAGCACTGGACTTTTAATCCAATGGTCTTGGGTTCGAATCCCAATACATTTATTGGGGATATATTTCAATAGGTAGAAAATATGTTTTGCAAATATAAGGTTATCGGTTCGAATCCGATTATCTCCATATTGATTTTAATTATATAATTTTATGCAAAAAAAAAAAAAAA
>MIQA02011997.1:0-12368 GCA_001887855.2 Sclerospora graminicola | reverse complement strand
TTGGAGCGTGCTTTCCATCTTCACGAGTTGGGGCAATTCTTGCGGACGGATAAGGTGCTGAAAATAACGCAGCCGAAGATCATAGGCGGATTGAAAGGTCCCGTCTCTTCCCCAACTCTCTCAGACGGCCACGTGTCCCTTATCAGAGGACTATTCGATCAACTCAAACAAGCCGGCATTTACACCGGCGTGTTTGATCCGAACGAGTTGTTTGATCTGAAGATGGACAAGTTGAAGGAGGCGTCCAGTGCCCTGCACGACCACTTAGTACTGTGGTAGAGCCGATTTCCAAACCCATGACCGAGGTCTTGAGTGGAAACCGAATACCCACTGGCCCGGACGACCAACTATCGGAGGGGGTACTCCTTCGATCCTGATCAGCATCGGAATCAGATGAATCACCACTGTGGTGACTGATCTGATCCTCCCGGTCATCTGGCCGGTCTTCATGCTCGTCAGGATCTATGTTTAACTTCATCTCACCTTGTGTACCCGTTGATCGGGGCTGATTACACTCACTTAGGTGGACTCGGTGACGAAAACGATGATCTTGATCAGGTCGGAGGGTTTGACCTTCTCGAGACGGGGGGTGTCCTCGGGTGGAAATCTTCACCGGAGAACGGGTTGGGGTCGACACTTATTCAGTATCTAGGCACTGATCAGGAAAGTTCGTCTGATCAGGCCAGCCAATGAGAGAGAGATATAACGAAACCAAGAAAACGCGATCAATCCACGATCTTCCACAGTAATCCACAAACGTTATCTCCACAAAACCTTTTCCAATATTATTAACGTGTTCCAAACACGTGTGCGTTGAGGGTGAGGTTCGATCACCTAAAACAAACCCGTCGGGGGCCTTCCGGTAAGCCAAAATGCGTCTAAGCGCGTCTTAACCGGGAAAATAGTTGAGCAAGAGGGGACTAATCAACCCTGTGCTCCCAATGACCGCACACGTGGCGGAGCGACTCTTTGCTTTAGGGGGAAAATCTAAACCTGTTATTATATATGCAATGTCCTATACCTGTGTACCATACATCAACTCATGCCTGACCTTTACTTCGAACCTATTTACTTCGTCGCACGGTTGCGTAACACCCTCTTGCCCATCCTGGCTGCACCTTCAAGCTGATCTGTACCGCTTCTGCCCTGATCACGACCCGACTCTTCAAAAGATCTTCAACCCATCCTGATCTTCAACAAACGACCTTGAAACCACTTGAGACCTGCTCTTCAGCACTTGTTCACTTCGTATATAGTCCGACCAAACCGAGAACTTACTTGCCCTTGCATCTGAACGCTGATCAGAGGCTGATCAGCCCTGATCACGATCGCCATAGTGATCGACCGAGTGATCAGGTGGTGATCAGGCTGATCAGCCCTTGATCACCTCGGGAACGCTCTGGGTCATCATCATCACGACTCAATTTATCTTCTAAACCACACTTCCGATCTTTATACCCCATCAGGACAACCATACAACACCGATCTCGGCTGATCAGGCCTTTCCACGTCATCTTCGGACCAACCAAACGTTCTCATCACTCACACAACCTGTCACTCCACATGCCCGACTTCATTCCTCATCTAATCTTCATTGCTCGGGCATGATAGGCTGATCAGGCCGTAACTTCGTGTCGTGGTCAACTTCAACCACTATACCATTCAGAGATCGGCTGGTCACCTGCCCTTGATACGTCATGTCAACAGTCACTCTTTTCTTATTACATCCACGGGAACTCCACTTAGTGACTGTAGTAACGATCGTGATCGTGATCTCCATCATTCCGCCAGTGTCTGGGACTGGGCTTAACGACCATACTTGGCTGATTTCTCCACGTCGTGAATATCCGTTGGCCACCACCTTTTCTTCTTAATCGTGATCAACCTTTTTCCACCCATCAACCGTCATATGTTGATGGGTGTTCTATCGTCACCAATCAACGGCCATGTGTGGTCCACTTCAGTCCCAATATTTTCCGATCGCTTCACCACAGCCGCCCCTGAGACTAACTGTAGCCGCACAACGACTGCAGTTCGCCTCACTCACTTTTGAACTTCCTCTCTGGTGATCACCATGGCCGACGCAAGCCAATCTCCTCTTCCTTCTTCGTCTTCTTCGGCTGCCCGCCTGATCGCTTCTTCGTCCTCCGTCTCCAGCTCGGCTACCCCTTTGATCGCCCCGATCACGACTTCTACGCCTATCACGACCAGCCTCATCCATCCGTCAACTGCTCTCGCTTCGTATCGACCTTCTTGGAGTCTTCCTGCTCGACCTCCATCAGATCGCCCTCTCCGTTCCTTGGAGCAGCTCGCTCGCCTGATAGATGGATCGGGCCCATTCACGTTGGGGCCCGTGGAGGCTTGTCGGCTACGGTCGGAACTCCGAAGTGCAATTCCCGAGTTGGTTTCTCTGTACGATACCAACCGGGCACTTACGGCTGAGTTATCCGACCGTCGGATCGCGGCTGATACCTCGGCACGTGATTCCGCTGATCTGGCTGCCCAGCTATCGACTCTCCGGCTAGATCATGACCGGCTTGGCCAAGATCATGACCGGCTTGGCCAAGACCTGCGAGACATGACTGATCGCGTTCAGGGTCTGACGATGGAGCGTGATCAGTTGTCGGCTGACCTCGCTGCTCTGCGACTTTCCAAGCCTTCGGACACCGTCGCCTCCTTACAGTCGCTGATCGACTCGCTGACTATCACCATCCGTGATCAGGGTACGTTCATCTCATTCACTTCTTCTGTAATCCGTATTTGACTCTCCATGTTTATTTCCAGATGAACGTATTGAGGCAATGAAGAGTTCGATGGTCGAGATGGTAGATCATCTGCAACGCATCGATGATCACCGTCTCGACCGTGATCAGCTGCTGCACGACAGGATCCGCACTGCCGAGGATGTAGAGCGTCGGGAGATCGAGGCTCGCTATTCGGATGAGCAGGTCCAGCTCTTGGCCAAACAACTTTCTGATTCTCGCATCGGCCGCACCGATATACAGAAGAGGTTGTGCGAGAGTCGGAAAGTGGCTGAAGATTGCCGGCACGAACTTAATCTTGCTCGGGTTAAACTTGAAACCCTAGAGCTCGATGATCGCGCCTGGCTTCAGCATAACGCCGACCTGAAAAACCTCGCGGTGCAGACTATGGATAGGTGGACCAAACCGGACACCGGTTCGGGGTCAGTTCGGACGGCCTTGCAACGGCTTCCTGGGCTGATCAGCTCATTTGCTTCATCTGGAACACCGCCACAGTCTCCAGAGTCTGCCCCGCCTTCGCCCGCGTCCTCGGTCGCTTCTTTGCCTGTCCGTAGTGCTGATCAGCCCGTGATCAGCACTTCAAAAGCTCCTGCGTCATTTCAATCTCGTTCACCGGCGACTCCAAGATCAGCGCCTTCGGCCTCGAGTTCTGGGAAGCGTAAGCAGACCAGCTCGTCGAAGCAAAAGATGATTCCCGCCAAGCGATCACGTCTTGTGATCGACTCGGATGACGAATCGACTGATCTGGACGAGAGGACGTTGTCTGTTCTGGCCCGATCGCGCAGCACTGATCGCCGTACGCAAGCACCAAGCTATTCAGGCGTGAATTCGCTGGCCCAGGCCGTTACTTTGCTGGAGTCAGATGACGACGATGACGATGATCTCGAGGAGGAACAACCGGCTCAAGCTGATCCTGACATTCCTCCGACGGCCACTGGGGCAGCGATCGCCCCGCCGCTCAATTTCACGGGCGTTTTCATCCCGGCGAAACAATCGTCGGTCGGAGAAAACGACTACAGTTACAATCCGAACCAACCGTTCATGGATCTGTATGTCGTCATGCAGGGCAAGCCGACTTCTGCTCATATGGCCACACGGAAACCTTGGAGTGCTGATCAGGTCTGGGATCTGACGCCTCGGGTTCTTGAAGTGCGGCAGAAACTCGTCCCTCGCTTGTGGTCCCGCCCGCCAGGCTGGATCTTTCCGACCAGATCGCCGGCACCCAAAGACAAGCAGTGGCAACCAAGGTTGCTGACCAGAGGTGCTATCGAACTTCTGATCGATTCAGCACCCTGGGATGTCCTCCTGACACCCATGCCCGAGCTGGCGTTTCCTGATCGCCCTTGGTTTGTCGAGCTGCAGGGACGCTTGGCTTTATATTACCAGGAGCACGTGCAAGCGATATGGGAGGCGACTCACCATTTCCCGATCACGACGGCGATGCGCAAGGACGCGTGGATCGAGCATTACCATCATGCTCGCAAGCGTCGACGCACCAAAGCCGGGGCTGCTTGGGCCACGATCTGCGATTATATCGTCGACGGAATCCTGCACGGCGAATGTGATCTGGACGTTTTCCTGTTCCCTGGCGTCCTGCATTTACCTGTTCGTCGAGCGGGATCGCGAGGACTCAAGGCTGACGGCGGGGATTGGTATCCCGGTTATGGGCATATAACTCCAGTCGCCACACTGCGTGATTGCTTGCTCTGGACCGATCAGCAGGAACCTTGGCGAAACCAGTTTCGATCAAGTCCCATGGATCATCCAGGGTACACGGTTTCTCGCCTGCGCACTAAATATGGCCTGTGATCGTCGTGATAATCAACTTCTATTTCGTTTTCCATAATCACTAATATATCACGACATTTCTTGATGATTTTCGCGTTCCACCTTCGTATATCTTGTTCATGTCTCATTATCGCTTCCATCTTGTATGTCGATCGCTCTCATGCGTACAGGTATAATTCTTGAGTAATATATATATGTATATGCATCCGTTTCTTCCAAACCAGTCCAACCGCCCTGATCTCCACTTGCCCGATCATCATATTTGCTGATCAGTCACAATGTGTCAACCTAGGCTATTGAGATTCCTTGTTACCCTCTACGTGGGTTTGAATCACTTCAAATCGATTCCTTCTCACCCGATCACGTTCAAATTCTCTCAATAAAGCTCCACATTTCAGATCACGCTCATCTATCCACTCGGGATCGTCATAACCCTTCCAACGAACCAAGTATTCACGGTGGGTTCGGCCAAATCGGGTCTTCTTGCCTGATCGGGTATCCAAAACCTTCTCCACCTCGAATTCGTTCGGGTCCAACGCTCTTTCCCAACTATCTTCGGGTAAGAGAGCTTCGTCAAAATCAAACCTTGGCTGATCATCACATGACAGCCTAGTTTTAGGCCGATCAGGGTATTCTCGGACCATTTTCAACTTCGACAAGTGAACAATCGGGAAAATTCCATAATCAGTACCCGCGGTAATCAGCCGAGCGGCATGATCACCGATTAGTTCGGCTACACGAAACGGTCCATGCCACAGATGTGCTAACTTCTTGGCATATCCTTCTTTCACGCGATCCAAGTAAAGCCAAACTCTTGATCCTGGCTCGATATTATGCGAATCGGCCTGATCATTGTTCCGATCAGCTCTTTCTTGGATGGCCCTTCGCAATCGTTCGTTGACTTGTTCCCGCGCATGTTGGTAGTGACGCTGGAGTCCCATACGCCATCGACGAGCTTCGCGATCTCGACCTCGTGTGCAACCAACAGGGATCACCGACTCGATGGTAGATCGGGGGTCCCAACCATATGCCAGATAGAATGGAGTGTCTCCCCTGATCCGATCAAAAGAGGAATTCAATGATACACCAGTCTCTCCGCATATTCATCCCAATCTTGTTGCGCGGAGTCTGCGACATACATTTTGATAGCTCTAGTCAACGTTTGTACTATCCGTTCGGCTTTACCATTCGCCTGTGGACGGTACGCCATGGTCGCGCTCTGTTTCTGGCCAAGCATCTGATTAAAAGATCGGAACACTTCGGCCATAAAACCTGGTTCACGATCATGCCTGATCACTTCACTGGCTCCAAACCGTCGAAAAACACATTCTTCGTAGCTGCAAGCGACTTGTTGAACCGTTCGTGTAGATCCCGCCTTCGCGATCACCAATCCCGTGAACAGATCAGTCCAGATCAGCAACTCGGTATTGTCCTTGAACGATTTTGGGAGGGACGGTATGTGATCCATCGCGATCACTTGGAAAGGGTAGGTCGCCTGGATATTTCCAGGTGATCTCCCCCGGATATTTGGCATACCTTTTCCAGTTTCGCAATCCGTACATGTTCCAACAAACTTTTGTATGCTTCGATATAATCCTCTCCAATGGAAATGTTTACGGATCCTGTGATACGTTCGTCCTACACCCTGGTGGCCACCCTCCAAACTAACATGATAATGGTGTAAGATATCAGCTTGTAAAGTCTCCGGGATCACGAGTCTTGCCGATCGTCCAAATCCGCATCGGCCTGATCAGCTTGGACATAGTAAAACAATAGATCATTTTCGTCGATCTCGTAGTTAGACGCGATCTTGGCACAATCTTTTGCTTCACTCTGGCTCAGCTTCTCCAGATCACCCTTTAGAAACGCCTTCAAATCAACGATCCATTTTTCCTCGTCTTGAGCCTTGAGAATTCTTTCGATCCGCATCTCTTGTACTTTTCTTCTGTCAGGCTTTCTCGAGAGGGTGATCTGTTGGGTGGTGATCTGGTTCGTGATCTCGTCGTGATCAAGATCTGGGCTGCTTCCTTTTCATTTTGCACACGGATCAGCTCAGGCAGCCTATTGATCTCCACCAGTTCTTCCAACAACGCTTGATCAGTGACTATCGATCCGGCCTGATCACGCATAGCCATAGTTGCTAAGTGATCTCCACTCCGATTCCAATTACGTTTCACATGCAAAAGATCATGTCTTGGCCATCTGCGTAAAGCTTTCATAACGCGATCATTCAGTAGTTTCAGACGCGGCGCTTTACAGTCGATCTCTCCAGTGATCTGCCGAATCACCAGGTTTGAATCTCCGCATATGATTACTCTCCCGATCTTTTGCTCTTGCAAGAGATCCAAACCTAGCAGCAGACCACGATATTCAGCCTTTTTGACCGTGATACCTGGAGTATAATCTGAACCGGACGATATAACAGTCCACTCTGGCAGTTTCCATAACAGCGCGCTATACACCCCTACACCTTTCTTCACACTCGCTGATCCGTCGAAACTTACAACGATCAGATCTTCCTCCGAGCCGACGATCGGTGGGGGTATGGTGATCGATTCACGTGGTTGTTTCCGCGGAGCGACCTCGATCAGGGCTTCATCGACTTCTGATCGGGGCGTAATGCTGGCTGCCAGCGTTCCAAGAATTGCTTCTTCGCCCTTGGTGCACTTAATGATCTCCAAAGTCCACTGAGATAACACCGCTGCCCATCGCCCCAGTCTTCCATCTAAACCACTCGCGGATAGTAACCACGCCAAACTAGATCGCTTGGATAATACCTTAATTGATCTAGTTACCAGCATAGAATAGCAAACATCCAACACACGTAACAACGCTAGCACTTCCTTATCCACAATGCCATAGTTAACTTCATTCGGTTTCAATGTTCGGCTTGGGAACGTCACCGGGTAATAAAATCCATCGTGATCTTGGACCAGTGCGGCCGATATTGCCCATTTACTAGCATATAAGATCACCACGGGAATCTTTTCCGGATCGAAGTGTTTCAGTATCGGCGTCGAGATCATTTTCGCCTTTAACATACTGAAGGCTACCATAGCGCGATTCATGTGATCTTCTGACCCTGGCACAGTTCGATCGGTTAGTGATCCAATCTCGAGATCCGTTTCAGTGGCTTCAACCTCGTGATCAGTTCCAATTGGTGATCCTCCCATCCGATCACGTTCTCTCAGGCCATGATAATCAACTTCCTTCAATTCATAAAGTATAGCGGCGTAGATCGAGAAGTCCTCGATAAATCTGCTATAATAATTCAGAGATCCGAGGAAGGATTGCATGGCCTTCAGTGATCGGGGAAAAGGTAAGTTGCTGAGAGCGGCTAGATCTTTCGGGTTTGCTTCCAAACCTTGGATCGATACGTTATGGCCGAGGTAAGCGACCTTGGGCTGACCCCAGAAACTCTTGACCACACTGATCGACAAATTTCAGCGCTCGCAGGTGTCTAGGAGTCGTTCGACCTTATCGCATAGCATATCCCAGGATGTTGCCGTGACCAAGATATCATCTATGTATGATCGCCTTCCCAACACTGATCGGCCCTGATCTTGGTCTGGCTCACCTTCCGTAAACACATCATGTAAATCAGTGGCCTCCCGATCAGCACTGATCTGGAAATACCCATAGAGGGCATTGTCGATCAGCCTCTGGTAGATCTGTGGGGCATTCTTTAATCCAACCGGCATCCGATTCCATTCAAAAAGCCCAAAAGGTGTAACGAAAGCCGATATCTCTCGAGCGCGATCAGTCATCGAAACCACCCAGAAACCACTAGCCATATACAACGAACAAAACCATAAAACTTTATCCAGATCTTCTAATAAGTCATTGATCAGGGGCATCGGGTAGACCATCAACTTCGTGAGGCGATTCACCATTCTATAGTCGATACACAATCGAATATCAACCCCATTCTTCTTAATCACAATCACGATCGGTGATGCCCACTGCGATGTTGATGGTCGGATGATCTTTGTACTCAACAAGCCCTTGATCAAATCGGATAACTTCTCCCGGTATTGAGGTGCAACTTTACGACAACGCTGAGCGATCGGCCTCGCATTTCCCACGTCTATATCACAGACAGCTCCGAATGCGGCTGGGGGTAGGGCGTTACCTTTCCCCATCAGTAAGTGACGCCTCTTCCAGATGATCTTCTTTAGCTGATCGATCTGCTCGGGAGTGTTCACTTCGGGGTCACCGACCTGTAAATCTTCCATGGTGACTTCTGGCATATTGGGCGATACTTCCGGTAATACGGCCATCTGCTTCTCGATACCTTCGATATACTGATCGCCACCTTCGTGTATACACACCTGCTCGTCCACCTGATCTACCTCTTTCTGATCGGCATCATCTTGGATCGCCCCTTGTACGTCACTCGACGGATGGTTTACTTCGGATTCAACCTCCTCTGTAATGAATTCAGCTGGTTCATCCTCCTTTTCTTCCTCATGATCATGCTCGGGCTCTTCACTGTCCTTTCCGCTAACTGGGTCCGTTGTTTTCGGTGAGCTGGGCCTAATTATACTCGATATCTGTGGACCTTCTTTGACCCGACCTTCCCTTGTCGCTTCGATCGATGGCCTCCTGATCAGCAGCTTGGTCGGCGTAGAATACTCCGGCTTCTCGACCATAGGTGAGGTATCTTCATCCGCTAAATCTTCGTCACTGATCATGTCCGTGGTGGCTTGATAAGCCATATTCTGCCATTCAATGTATCTTCGTGATCCCACTGAAACATATCCGATCTGTCGGGGTACTTTCCCTTCAGGTAACCACATCCCTAAGATCATGTCTTCGTGGATGATTAGCGGCTGATCGGATATATTTGTGACTCTGATGTAGCTGATCGGCCGATACCTTTAACGAACGTTGGTACCCAGCGTTCGCCACGGGTCAGCCACAATTTCTGCTGCCGATCACTCGACCGAATCGTGACATCGACTGATCGGGACACCCCAATGTTCTCGTACTGGCCCATCTTTAACATCCGTACATGAGTACCATACAAAGGCCGTCGGCCAGATAACTGAATCTGCACTTCATCCGGCAGAGTCAGGGTTCCATGAGATAGGTCAAGTCGTATACCAGCTGGTACCATAAAGTCCATCCCCAATATCGCGTCTTGACCGGCTAGCCGGCCAACCCAAGCATTAAAATAGTAAACCAGGGATCCTGCCAAGGTGATCTTCACACGTGATCGTCCTTCCGTCATATATGAACTCTCGCCAATCCCAACACATTCTTGCCTCTGGGTACTGTCTATACGACATCCCACCTTACGAGCAAAGGCGGAGTCGATGATCGAGACTTCCACCCCAGAGTCAAATAAAATAGTGGCTTTCTCATTGTTGATCTTTCCGTTAGCTTTAGCTTGTTTAAACCACTTGTCGGGAGAGTGATACTTCCAGTATCCACGGGATTCACCGGGCAGTAGGTCCAACTCCATGATCACGTCCGATCGTGAATATTCATCCACTCTGAGACTGTAGATCGGACACCGATCGATGCAATTTAAATTAGAACATGTACTGTCGGTTATCTTCTTTTCCTCAAACTTATCTCCGCTACCGACATATGCATAAATGCAGAACATAGATCGCTCGGCTCGAACCAGATTCCAGCCTGGCGAGCGATCTAGTTTAACATCTTCTCAACATCTGGTGGGAGCATACCAGCATGTTTAGTCGGCACATACCACTTGCGCATCAGATTAAAGAATTCTTCAATAGGGCAGGCGCCGGCGTCATGAAGCTTCCCACAGGTCTTGCACACGAAAAAACAATGATCAGAAGGGTGACCCTTACGATCACATTTTCCACACGTAATTCTTTTCCAACAATCACGATCTCCATGTTTGGTCGACCCACAATGCACACATTTCTTACGAGATCGGTCCTGATCAGGTTGAATACCACCAGGTTTCCGTCCGTCCATGCCATTAGTCGATGATCTCGGGCGATACATTGGTTCCGTCGTAAAGACATGACGGTACTGTTCCTCGTCCGAGCTCAGACTCGACTGGTCACTTTCTTCTTCAGAACCCGAACTGTCTGATTCCTTCGCGATCATTCGAATCGCTCTTGCTCGTCGGGCTGCCGGTATCTTGCCCTAATCAGGGTGTGGCTTGGACCGGTACCGGTTCGATCCTACCTCGACCTTGGGCTGTCGACTCTTGGCCCGCTGCAGCGTCCTCAGGGTCAGTTCCAGTTGTTCTGAGTCCTTTATACGGAGCAGGGTTAGCTGATCAGCCAGATCGCGATTATCCAGAGTCCCAATGAAGTGTTCGACATGTTCACGGGCTATGTCCGGGTGTCGTGGGTCCTTGATCGGCATTTTCACGCGTAGACCAGCAACATTCAACCGATGTAAGTACTCGATCGGCGTCTCGTCGGATCTTTTCTTCATGTGGTAGTACTGTCTAGCGACAGACACCCCCGAATTGCAATATTGTTCTTCAAACTCTTCACACAAACGAGGCCACTTCAGACGCCCTTCTCGACTCAGCTGTTTAAGCCAGTTCTTGGCCGGACCTTTCATTAGATCAGCGAAGATCAGGCATCTTTCAGCTTCCGGTGTCTTGTCCCTCAGAAAAGCTGACTTAGTCCGGCTTAACCAACCTCTGGCCTGATCGTCATCCATATCTTTGCCGGTGAAATCCTTCAATTCCGAGATCGCAGACATTCGTACTCGGGTGATCGTTCCTGATTCACTGTCAAATGCCTGCGCGGAGGCCATATTCGCTCTACGCGGCATCTCAATGTCCAGATCATCTGGATCGAAATGTTGGCTGATCTCGCCCTCTGACTCCATGTCCACATCACTCCGCGGGGGTGATCGGCGAAATCGGTCCTGGTGATCGGCCTGGCATATCGAACGAACGATTCCGGCTGATCGGACTGATTCCATCTCCACATCCACGGGTCTCTTGACCGATTTCTCAGCAATCTGATTCATATTCGGTGCCGATCACCATGGTTGTCCTTGTCCAGGTGTGTACTGAGGTAATCCATATTGTTCACCCGCAAATCGGTTCATCATTGTCGCGAACATGGCTTTTAATTGCTCTGGGACCTCCGGCATGTTGGTATGACCAGTGTTGGAGGTCGGACTAGCCTGTGGCACTTCCTGAGCATCTTCGAAACTATCGTCCGATCCGACTCTGCCAGGTTCAGGCTTTCTCTTCCTGTTCTGCGACTCGATCTTGGGGTCGATCTGCTGGATCCCTTTCGGGCCCAACGTCATACGTGTGATTCCAACCGAGGAGTCGGTGGATGCCGCTCCAGATTGTGATGACGATTGATAGATCGACTCGATATCCATAGGATACTCAACCAACTGTGATCGGTGCGAAGGATCCGCGATCGGCGACTGAACCACTGGGTTCGCCCCTAGTAACGAGGCAAGGTGATCATACAGGGTGATCATAGATTCTCTGATCGTCTCTTGATCCAGATCGAATAGCATGTTCGCGTCGAAAGCACCAGTAGTAAGCCAACCTCGTCGATCTGCGCCAAGAGGTTCCTGATCAGATCAAGTTGACTGCCTGTGATCACCGGCCGGGTCGCTCGACCTTCAAGCTTCCCGATGATCTTAGGCTTGATGATCTTCATCACTTGGTTGGTAACCAGGAACTTGTGAAACTCCCGAAGATAGAACAGTCGTTCCACATCTTGGACAGTGGTCTTCTCGGCTGGTTCGCTCTTCTCTTCGTCTTCCTCGAAGATACCCCAGATCAACGGGTACACAAGGTGAGATGAAGTTAAACATAGATTCTGACGAGCATGAAGACCGGCCAGA